>ONZH01003125.1:0-29406 GCA_900303285.1 Rhinella marina
AGGACAGTCCAGACAGAGAAGTGAGGCCACAGCCACAGGGCCGAAGCTGTTCCCGGGCAGCAGGCAGTCGCGCGAAGCTCCCCATCGAGGCCTCGTACTTCTGTGGTGTGGAGATTTTTTAATGTTTGTGCGGATGACAAACTGAGCGCGGTTTGCACACTCTGCCACTCAAAACTGAGTAGGGGCTCTGAGAAGAGCAATCTGACCACCTCAGGCATGCGGCGTCACTTGGAAGTAAAGCACTGGGCTGAGTGGGAGAGAGCAAACGCCAATACAACCTGCGCACGGTCTTGCTGCCACTGCCTCTTCCCCTTTTGTTGTGCTGCCACTGCGGTCCAGACCTCCAGCCAGGACACCTCCACATTGCCTCTGCCTCGGCTACTTTGGGGCCCTTCTCCTTCAGCCTCCCCTTCCCCTGCATCTTCGCCTGCACCTTCACACTCCTCGTCCCATCAACTGTCCATCTCGCAGGCGTTCGACCGCAGGCGGAAGTACGCCTCGAGTCACCCCCAAGCCCAAGCCTTAAACTGCCACATCTCCAAACTGCTGGCCCTGGAGATGTTGCCGTTTAGGCTTGTGGAGACGCAGGCCTTCCGCGACCTGATGGCGGCTGCCGCACCTCGCTATTCCGTCCCCAGCCACCACTACTTTTCCCGGAGTGCCGTCCCCGCCCTGCACCAGCACGTGTCGCGTAACATCAGGCGGCCCTGAGGTACGCAGTCAGCGGCAAAGGTCCACTTGAACCACTGACTCGTGGACAAGCGCTTGTGGCCAGGGACGCTACATCTCTTTGACGGCACACTGGGTGAATGTAGTGGAAGCGGGGACGGGTCGCAAACAGAGACGGCCTACCTACCACCCCCGCCCAAGATTGCCAGCATGGGTTCTGATAAACCCCCCCTCCTCCTCCTCCTCCTCCTCCTCCTCTGCCTTAACATCGCCCTCAGCCGCTAGCTGGAAGCGTTGCAGCACTGGCGCGGGGAGACGTCAGCAGGCGGTGCTTAAAGCTCATCAGCTTGGGCGACAGGAAGCACAGCGCCCCAGAGGTGAGGGACGCCATATTGCAGCAGATGGAGATGTGGCTGTCGCCGCTGCAGCTAGGACCAGGCATGGTCGTGTGCGATAACGGCCGTAACCTGGTGGCGGCTCTGGAGCTTGCCGAACTCAATCACGTACCATGCCTGGCCCACGTTTTTAATCTGGTAGTCCAAAAATTTCTAAAGACTTACCCCAACCTGGCAGAGCTACTGGTGAAAGTGCGGCGCTTGTGCGCTCACTTTCGGAAGTCAACTGTAGCTGCTGCTAGCTTAAAAAACTCCAGCAACGCCTCCATTTGCCTGAACATCGGCTGTTGTGCGACCTGCCGACTCGCTGGAATTCCACCTATTCCATGTTGGCCAGGGTGTGTGAGCAGCAGAGAGCATTGATGGAGTACCAGATTATGAATCAACGCGTGCCTCCAACTCAGCTCCCTCAGTTTGCCAACCACGAGTGGCCATGGATGGCAGACATATGCGATGTACTGCGTATCTTTGAGGAGTCCACCAAGAAGGTCAGCAGCGAGGACGCTATAGTGAGCGTAACCATCCCGCTCCTATGCGTCCTTAAAGAATCGCTCATCGCAATAAGGGAGAACGCATTGCACGCAGAGGAGACGGGGGTAGGAGGAGACGCAACGGAGCTACACAGTCAGACCACACTTTTGTCTGCTTCACGGTGGCAGTTGCAGGAGGAGGAGGATGAGGAGGAGGACGACGTGGAGGTGGCTGTGGAAGAGGAGGAGGATGCTGGCGGCGAGGGTAGCAGTCAGGCTGTGTGCGTCCCATTGGTTCAGCGCGGATGGGGCGGAGAGGAGGCGGAAGAGGAAGAGGAGGAAATGGCAAGTGATCCTTCTGGTGGGGGCAGTGACGTCATGCCTATTCAGAGTCTGGCACACATGGCTGACTTCATGCTGGGCTGCTTTTCCCGGGACACACGTGTTGTCCGGATAGTGGAGAACAAACTGTACTGGGTCTTCGCAATCCTGGACCCCCGGTATAAAGATAACGTCTCCTCTTTTATTCCGGATAGAGGAGAGGACGAATCGATTGCTGGAATACCAGAGGGAACTCGTGCAGAACATGATGGAGATTTTCCCACCCACCATCGCTGGCGGCAGAGAGGAGAGGGTCTCCCAGAGTCCCACAACATCGATCAGGCCCACAGCCACCAGGGGAACACTCTCCAAGGTGTGGGACACGTTCATGGCACCCCCTCGTGCAACTTCCATCACTGCTGGGGCCTGCTATCAGCAGGAGGGACAAGTATCGGCGGATGTTGCGGGAGTACCTGGCAGACCGTACCCCTGTCCTCCCCGATCCCTCGGCGTCCTACACTTACTGGGTCTCCAAGTTGGACACGTGGCTGGAACTGTCCCTGTACGCCTTGGAGGTGCTTGCCTGCCCTGCCGCCAGCGTGCTATCAGAAAGGGTGTTCAGCGCAGCCGGGGCATTATAACCGATAAGCGCAGCCACCTGTCAACCGACAGTGCCGACAGGCTGACGCTAATCAAAATGAACAGCAAGTGGATTGACCCGGACTTTGCTTCTCCAACAGTGGAAAGCAGCCAAAAGTGAAGTGCCATCTGTATGAAGTGCCATTTCCTCCTCCACCTCCTCCTCCTTAACCGCCGTAGAATTGCTCCGTAAATAAGAAAAATTTATATATTTATGGCTCACCTCTTGGGCCTCCACAAAATGTTTAAGAGGTGTCACCTCTTGGGCCTCCACATAATTTTTAAGAGGTCTCACCTCTTTGGCCTCCACATAATTTTAAGAGGTCTCACCTCTTGGGCCTCCACATAATTTTAAGAGGTCTCACCTCTTGGGCCTACAAACAATTTTTCTTATGGGCTCACCTCTTGGGCCTACAAACAATTTTTAAGAGGTCTCACCTCTTGGGCCTCCACATAATTTTTAAGAGGTCTCACCTCTTGGGCCTACAAACAATTTTTCTCATGCCTCACCTCTTGGGCCTACAAACAATTTTTAAGAGTCTCACCTCTTGGGCCTCCACATAATTTTTAAGAGGTTTCACCTCTTGGGCCTCCACATAATTTTTAAAAGGTCTCACCTCTTGGGCCTCCACATAATTTTTAAGAGGTCTCACCTCTTGGGCCTACAAACAATTTTTCTCATGCCTCACCTCTTGGGCCCTACAAACAATTTTTAAGAGGTCTCACCTCTTGGGCCTCCACATAATTTTAAGAGGTTTCACCTCTTGGGCCTCCTCATAATTTTTAAGAGGTCTCACCTCTTTGGCCTCCACATAATTTTTAAGAGGTCTCACCTCTTGGGCCTCCACATAATTTTTAAGAGGTCTCACCTCTTGGGCCTACAAACAATTTTTAAGAGGTCTCACCTCTTGGGCCTACAAACAATTTTTAAGAGGTCTCACCTCTTTGGCCTCCACATAATTTTTAAGAGGTCTCACCTCTTGGGCCTACAAACAATTTTTCTCATGCCTCACCTCTTCGGCCTACCAATTTTTAAGAGGTCTCACCTCTTGGGCCTACAAACAATTTTTATTATGGCTCACCTCTTGGGCCTTAATACAATTTTTAAGAGGTCTCACCTCTTTGGCCTCCACTTAATTTTTTCGAGGGCTCACCTCTTGGGCCTTAATACAATTGTTAAGAGGTCTCACCTCTTGGCCTACAAACAATTTTTAAGAGGTCTCACCTCTTGGGCCTACAAACAATTTTTATTATGGCTCACCTCTTGGGCCTTAATACAATTTTTAAGAGGTCTCACCTCTTTGGCCTCCACTTAATTTTTTCGAGGGCTCACCTCTTGGGGCTCCACATAATTTTTTCGAGGGCTCACCTCTTGGGCCTCCATATAATTTTTTCGAGGGCTCACCTCAAGCTAACTTTGCGCACTCATTAAAATATTTTCACAACAAGGACCTAAGAGCCCTCGATGGGAGAGCTTTGTGTGGGGGCCTGTTATAGGGAAGAGATGCGGCCCTGCGGGCTCTAGCCTGCCTTCTCCATGAGCCTCTAGCCAGCCCACGGCCTCTTCCTGCCTTTTGCGGTCCTACGCATCCCTCAACATCCCCACTGCTTTACCTGCTAGACATGACACTGGGCCAGGTCGGGTCACTGACATCTCAAGCGCCAACAATTTGGGCATTTTAAGGCTTCTGCATGTGTTTGAGTTGTTTTTACATTTTAAAGAAGACATGTCTGACCACATCTCACACAACACACACACAATGACAATTAGGGGTGGGGTCTATTTGCTTTCCCCTTTGCCTATGCCATCTGTGGTTGTCATAGGCAACGTGATTTTAAGGGGTGCAGAATTTTATCTTCTTTTTTGTCTAGTTTGGCTTGGGGTCCATGGCAATGTAGAGGAAAGAAGGTTTCCTTGTATGGTCTCACTTTACAGAGAGGTTACATTGTCTTTGGAGTGTATTGTTGAGAGGCTGTGATAGTGGCGTAATAGTGCGACTTGGGCGCGTTATATGCACCCAGACATGCTTCCCCTGCTGTCCCAGTTGCATTCCAGCAGTGTTGGCATCCTTTTCTGAGGTTTCAGGGTGGACTTAGTGACCTTCAAGTGGTCGAATTGAGATTTCCAAGTGGCGAGCATTTTTTTCCCATAGACTTTAATGGGATTCGATATTCGGTCGAATAGTCGAATTTCGCGGTCTATTCGAATCGAATTTCGAACTTTCGAATATTTCACTACTCGCTCATCTCTAGACATGAATAATCTGTACAAATATATAAATGGGCCATACAAACAATATGGTGAAAAGGTGTTCCAGGTAAAGTCCCACAAAAGCCAAGGGGGCACTGCCTCTGTCTGGAAAAGCAAAAGTTCAGGACATGGTCAAAGGAACAGTGATTAGTTTTAAAAAAGACAGATTAATTCTTAAAATTAAAAACATTAATGCTTATGAATATATGCAGACATCTGACACATTTAAAGAGGACCTGTCACATCTCCTAATGTCTACATGTGTAACTACTTGCATTCCCCATGTAATTACAATTCTGGGGCATCTTTTCATATAGCTTTAAGTTGCACCATTCCTGTATGAATTGCCAGCAGTCTGCAATAAAGGTCCATATGAATGTTACTAGAGATGAGCGAGCACTAAAATGCTCGGGTGCTCGTTATTCGAGACAAACTTTTCCCGATGCTCGGGTGCTCGTTTCGAGTAACGAACCCCATTGAAGTCAATGGGAGACTCGAGCATTTTTTGCAGGGGACCAAGGCTCTGCCTAGGGAAGGCTGGGTGAAAACCTGGAAACATCAGAAAATGATGGAAACACCATGGAAATGGACAGGAGACAGCAGGGGCAGCATGCATGGATGCCTCTGAGGCTGCCTAATCCAACCATTACCCCAAATTCTCCTGCAATAGCCTGTTGGTTACCCTCATGGCAATTGTGCTCACCCAGACCAAGAAAGGCAAGGCACATGCCCATCACATGTTAGGGAAGCACCCAACTAGGTGCAACGAAGGTCCATCACCTCCTGCAGGTGACACCACTGCTCATGCTGGCACTGCTGTGCTATCCCCCGCCCCACGATGCAGGCATAAGCCTGACAGCATGGTGACAGCGTAGTGACAAAAATTGTGGGGCATGTGTTGTATGCATTATTCTCAGTTTACAACCGTATATGGCACCTATCCGGAAAAAGAGTTTGGAGAGAGAGAGAGAGGGGGAAAAGACGTATTTTTAAAAGTGACGTTCAGTATAGATCAGTTAAAGAGAAAGAAGGGATTTTATGAAATGGATTTGTATCACTGAGAGCAAAAAAAAACCATATTTTATTACGTGACGTGCAGTATAGATCACTTGGGGATAAAAGGGGTATGTGAAGACTTGGGCTGCTATAGTGCAAACCACTATGGTGGTGACAACAGAGTGAGCGAGTGACACTGCGGGAGCAGGCGAACCACATAAACATTTTTCGTGGCCCTGTATGGCGGCGGTGACAACAGAGTGAGTTAGTATGCGGTAGCCGGTGAAGCACCCAAAAATTTAGCCTGACACAGCATGGCGGTTACACCACCAATGACTTTGTCCGACTGAGAATGTAGTGAAATGGCTTTTGTTGAGCCTCCAAAAATTTTTTTCTTTTCGGAGTACATAAAGTCTACCCTCAGCCAAAAATTTTTTTTTTAAATGTCGGTACTTGCGCCTCATGAAAAATTGTTTTGGGCTGTCTGTTTGACGCTCCTCAAACATTGTTTTACACTGTCTGTAGTTGACACTGCGGAAAAATTGCTTGGAGAGAGGGCCTGTAGGTTGCCCTCCGGAAAAATTGTTTAGAGAGAGGGCCTGTAGGTGGACCTCCGGAAAAATTGTTTGGAGAGAGGGCCTGTAGGTGGCCCCCTGGAAAAATTGTTTGGAGAAAGGGCCTGTAGGTGGACCTCCGGAAAAATTGTTTGGAGAGAGGGCCTGTAGGTGGACCTCCGGAAAAATTGTTTGGAGAGAGGGCCTGTAGGTGGACCTCCGGAAAAATTGTTTACAGAGAGGGCCTGTAGGTGGACCTCCGGAAAAATAGTTTGGAGAGAGGACCTGTAGGGGGCCCTCCGGAAAAATTGTTTAGAGAGAAGGCCTGTAGGTGGACATCCAGAAAAGTTATTTAGAGAGAGGGCCTGAAGGTGGACCTCCGGAAAAAATGTTTGAAGAGAGGGCCTGTAGGGGGCCCTCCTGAAAAATTGTGGTAAAAGAGTGCTAGTTGGACCTCTAAAAAATGGCGTTTTTTTGGTCAGCGTTAGGCAAAGACGACAAGGAGGAGGAGTAGGAGGAGTAGAGAAGAGGAATCGGATACATAAGTAATGTAAATCTTTAGCTGCTTTCCCCTGGAGGAGATTTAAATTCCTGTGAAATCCAGGCTTTGTTCATTTTAGTTGACAGGCATGTACGCTTATCGGTGATGACGCCACCAGCTGCACTGAATACCCGCTCTGACAGCACGCTAGCGGCAGGGCAGGCCAGAACCTCCAAGGCGTACAGCGCCAGTTCAGGCCACGTGTCCAGCTTTGAAACCCAGTAGCTGTATGGAGCAGAGTGATCGGTCCGGATGTTGGTATGGTCAGCTAGGTACTCCTCACCATCTTTCTGTAAAGCTCCCCCCTACTCTGCCTAGACTGGGGACAGGTGACAGTGTCTTGCTGGGGTGACATAAAACTGGCAAAGGCCTTGGAGAGCGTTCCCCTGCCAGTGCTGGACAAGCTGCCTGCTCGCCTCCTCTCCCCCGCTACTTGGCCCACAGAACCACGCCCTCTGCCGCTAGCGGCGTCAGATGGGAAGGATTGTTTCAGCTTGTGCACCAGGGCCTGTTGATATTAATTCACTCTCATACTTCTTTCCTCTACAGGGATGAGAGTGGAAAGGTTCTGCTTGTACCGTGGGTCCAGGAGAGTGAACACCCAGTAATCGGTGTTTGAAAAATTGCTTCTAACGTGAGGGTCATGGGATAGGCAGCCTAACATGAAGTCTACCATGTGCGCCAGAGTCCCAACACGCAAGAATTCCCTCTCCTCACTGGCCTGACTCTCCATTTCCTCCTCCTCCTCCTCCAAGTCCTCTTCTTCAGCCCATACACGCTCAAGAGTTAAGAAGGACTGAGCACTGGTATCCTCTTCTGTCTAGCCGACATTCTCCTCCTCTACCTCCTCATCCTCATCCCCCTCCTCCGATACTCGCCTAGAAACAGACCGGAGTGTGCTCTGGCTATCAAGCGACGTATCTTCCTCCACCATCTCTTGTGACAAGCGCAAAGCTTCTGACTTCATGCTAAGCAGTGAGTTTTTCAACAGGCAAATCAACGGGATGGTGAGGCTGATAATGGCGGCATCGCCGCTGACCATCTGTGTTGACTCCTCAAAGTTGCTCAACACCTGGCAGATATCAGACATCCACGTCCACTCCTCATTGTAGACTTAAGGAATCTGACTGACCTGACTACCAGTTCTGGTGGAAGTTGACATCTGGCAGTCTACAATCACTCTGCTCTGCTGGTAAACTCTGGATAACATGTTTAATGTCGAATTCCATGTAGTGGGCACGTCGCACAACAGTCGGTGAGCGGGCAGTTGTAGGCGGCGCTGCGCTGCCCTGAGAGTGGCAGCATCTGTGGTCGACTTGCGGAAATGCGCACAGATGCGGCGCACCTTGGTGAGCAAATCAGACAGATTGGGGTATGTCTTGAAGAACCGCTGAACTATTAGATTGAACACGTGGGCCAGGCATGGCACATGTGTCAGTCTGCCGAGTTGCAGAGCCGCCACCAGGTTACGCCCGTTGTCACACACAACCATGCCTGGCTTGTGGTTCAGTGGTGCCAGCCACAGATCGGTCTGCGCCGTGATGCCCTGTAACAGCTCTTGGGCGGTGTGCCTTTTGTCACCTAAGCTCAGCAGTTTGAGCACCGCCTGCTGGCGCTTACCCATGGCACTGCTGCTGCGCCTAGAGCTACCGACTGAAGGCGCCGTGCCCACGGATGGTAATTCGGAGGAGGAGGTGGACGAGGAGGAGGGGTCAGAGGAGGAGGCATAGTACGTCTGAGAGACCGTGACCGAGGTAGGCCCCGCAATCCTCGGTGTGGGCAGTACATGAGCGACCCCAGGGTCAGTCTTGGTCCCAGCCTCCACCAAGTTAACCCAATGTGCCGTCAGTGAGATATAGTGTCCCTGCCCGGCAGCACTTATCCACGTTTCCCTGGTTAGGTGGACCTTCTCTGAAACAGCATTGGTCAGGGCACGGATGATGTTCTGTGACACGTGCTGGTGTAGGACTGGGACGGCACATCGGGAAAAATAGTGGCGGCTGGAGACCAAATACAGAGGGGCAGCCACCGCCAAGAAATTGCGAAAGGCCTCGGTCTCTACCAGCCTATAGGGCAGCATCTCCAGGCTCAGCAATTTGGAGATGTAGACGTTGAGGGCTTGGGCATGTGGGTGGGTGGAACTGTATTTCCTCTTGCGCTCCAGCATCTGCTGTAAAGACAGCTGAACGCTGCGCTGGGACACATTGGTGGATGCTGTGGAGAATCGTGGAGGCGAAGGTGTGGTTTTCCAGCGGGAGGCACTCGTGCCGGGGTCCTGGGCAGGGGGTTGACTAGCAGAGGCAGCGAGTGACACAGGGGAAGGAGCAGTGGTGTGACCCGCAGGAGGTGAACGGCCTTGGTTCCATTGAGTGGGGTGTTTAGCACTCATATGCCTGCGCATGCTGGTGGTGGTTAGGCTAGTAGTGTTGGCACCCCTGCTGATCCTGCTGTGGCACAGGTTGCACACCACAGTCCGTTGGTCATCCTCACTTTCTTTAAAGAACCTCCAGACTTGCGAACATCTAGGCCTCACCACGGGAGCTTCACTACGTGAAACAGTTGCTGCTGATGCACCAGCTCTGGCCCTGCTTCTCCCTATGGCCACACCACTGCCTCTTCCAACCTGTTCTGGTGCAGCACTCGCCTCCGCCTCAGAAGCACTGTCTTCACTCGGCTTATCAACCCAGCTTGGGTCAGTCACCTCGTCATCCTCCGATTCCTCAGTCTGCTCCCCCCTCGGACTTCCTGCCCTGACAACAACTTCACCACTGTCTGACAACCGTGTCTCCTCATCGTCCGACACTTTTTTACACACTTCTTCCACTAAGTCAACAATGTCATCATCATCACCCACAGACTGCGACAATTGGAAAACTTGGGCATCGGGAACGAGGTCAGCAGCAACCTGAGAAGTGGTTTGTGACTCTGGGAAGGGTCCAGAAAACAGTTCCTCAGAGTATGCCGGATCGCATTCCAAATTTTCCTGGGAGGGGGAAGACTGGGGGGAAGGAGTTTGAGGTGGAGGAGCCAGAGGAGTGCTCCCTTGGGTAACGTGGGTGGACTGCGTGGAAGACTGACTGGTGGACAAATTACTTGAAGCATTGTCCGCAATCCACGACATCAGCTGTTCGCATTGTTGTGGTTTCAACAGTCCTCTACCACGTGTCCCTGTAAGTTGAGACATGAAGCTAGGGAGTGTCATCGTGTGATCACTCCTGCCTAATAGAGAACTAAATCCAGGCCCTAACACTCTCCCTGAAACGCAACAGTTCTGTCCCTAACGACATCCAGACAGCATCTGAGTTGAACACCGAGGGCAGTCACTAGGATATTCCAGGGTCACCTGATCAGGCCAGCCAACCCCTGCTATCGACATTAAAGGCCCCCACGTGATGCTGGGTGTACTGCAGAGTCTCCTGGCTTGTGATTGGCTGAGTTTATAGGCACCAAAAATGCAAAATGCAGAAGATGCCATTTCCTCGAGCATGGCGAGATACTCGTCCGAGCAGCGAGCACTTACGAGTACTCTAATACTCGAACGAGCACCAAGCTCGGACGAGCATGCTCGCTCATCCCTAAATGTTACCAATTGGGGGGGGGATGGTGGTTGGCGCAGGTCCCAGGACTTGAACTCTCATCAATGTGATAATGATATCTTATCCTGAGGATAGGCCCTCATTATCTTTACCTAGGTAATGGCACAACATAATGTTTTATGAAAACACACTCCATAGTTGCCATTGCATGGGGGGCACAGGTCCTTTTTAAATTCTAAAATTCTGGTTACCTGTAGTTTCCACTAGAGGAAGGTTGCTGCTTATAGGCTTAAATATGCAGAGAAGTTTGGGTTTATACATTTGTATTCAATAAGCTCCCTCTAGTGGTTAGTGTAGATAACCAGAATTTTATCAGTAAACTGTATAACCTACATAATAGTTCTGTGTAAGGCCCCTTCTCACAAAGAACTGTTTAGTAGTGACATGGGATGCCTCAGTGATAGCCATGTTAGTGCTATCAGAAGTACCAACTGCTTTTAAAATATTATTACATGTAATGATACAATATGCCTCACCCCAAACCATGGTTTAGTTTACAATGTTGAATACTTTACTGTACCAGCACTGAATGTTGGACCTAAAAACTACACTGTGTAAAAAAGTTAATATTCACTTTATTGTCTCTTGTCTAGTCCAGCAGTTGAAATCCCTTTGTGAAAATGCAACATAGCCATCCTCACAGTACTAAGAACATTTTTGCAGACACAGAAGAGTCTTCATCAGTTCTATTAATGTAAAATGGAACCATCTAAGTAACAAACCAACAATGTGAGCCTTGTGCTCCGCAGCAGCGACAATGATGAAGATATACTGTTGTCATTTTCTGAACATTGGGTGGTTGATATTGACAGTTTATATAAGTGCTGAGAAGTTATGCCTGACAGGGAGTGCCAAGAGATATTTTCAAAGGCAGGTTCCTATTGGTATATATTGTGTTTCTGAAAAATGCTATAAAGCAAAGTAGTTGATGTATTTTCTTCCAATTGATTAAATTATTTATAATTAACACGGTGATTTGGTGATGAAATGTTTTCATTTTGAAGACAAATATCCATATAAAATTAACTTACTCAAGCGCCAAGTCAGGGGAGTTAGTAAGGGCTCACCTGACATCCTACAGAGGTTGTCAAACCAGCTAAATTAAAAATATATTAGAATTTAGAATGCCATAAAATTCTCACCTTATCGATCCCTGTCAATCTCATTTCAATGCTCCATTGGTCTCCTGCTGAATACTGTTCTTCCTGTTGACGTTTAGACACTGTACAACTTCTTTACAGATGGACAATATAAATGTAAGGCCACATGCACACCATCCTGTTGTACAGTACGGGTATCTGCATTTATGATATGTATTGTTATATTATGTATATTATGTTGTGAGAAACTGCAAGATTTCATGAATTATGTTTATGCAAAGAGGTAGCTCTGAGAGGAAGAGAACCATCTCACTATAGCCATTCCCTGGAACTTGCTTCTTCATAGCTGTGATGATATCATCACAGGTCCTGAATAGTGTTGAGCGAACATGTTCATGGAACATGGAGGTGCTCGGGACC
This sequence comes from Rhinella marina, assembly GCA_900303285.1. Classification (NCBI taxonomy): domain Eukaryota; kingdom Metazoa; phylum Chordata; class Amphibia; order Anura; family Bufonidae; genus Rhinella; species Rhinella marina. Next base: position 11,953 of record ONZH01003125.1, read on the forward strand.
ACGCGGTATTCTGCCATGCTCGAGTCCCCTCCCTGCACGCTAATTAACCAATTAGCCTGTGGGAAGGTGCTGGCATTCACTGTAATGCCAGTAGCCATCTTAGCTACTGGCATTACACTGATTGGCTAGCTGGAAAGCCAGAGACATGTGACTGGCTCTTACCGAGCCAGGGACAGCTGCAGCAAGGAGGGACAGAGAGTGTAGGGAGAGAAGCACGCTAGGCAGGGATAGAAAACACTCAGAAAAGACCCAAAAGCCCTTTTAAGGGCTATTATATCTGGCACAAACTTTTATTTTTTTATATTTGAGGACTTTTAAGGTGTTGAAAATAGCGCTAGGTGGCCTGCCATTAACGCCACAAATGCTGCTGCAGCAAACATACACTGTAGGGAGAGAAGCATGCTAGGCAGGGATAGAAATCGCTCAGAAAAGACTCAAAAGCCCTTTTAAGGGCTATTATATCTGGCACAAACCCAATGCGTACGAATTTGTATGCTAATGCTACGCATTGTACGCTAATGCGTACAAATTTGTATGCTAATGCAAAGTCGAGATTCTGACCGTTTACTATGAACCAGACACCCTCCCCATGTTGTTCCCTAACCATTTCTGTGGTGTTTCCACCATTTTCTCATGTTTCCCTATCAACCAGACACCCTCCCCTCTGAGAGCAGAGCAGGGGGTGCCTGGTCTTCTCCCATTGACTTCCATTATACTCGGGTGCTCGGCCGAGCACTCAAGCACCACCTAGTGTTCGGCCAGAGCACCCGAGCACCCGAACATCGGGGTGCTCGATCATCACTAGTCCTGAACCATCTAGGAATACAGTAATTGCTCAGACAAGGGTGTACTCTGCGTAGACTCCATATAGGCCACCACATTAATAACCCCCCTTATTAACTTCATAATGAGTATAGCACTTAGTGCTAGTCTTTAATCCAGAACACCGTACATGTACAGCGAGGGACTGAAGCTCCTGCAGTCTAGCAGGAGCAGGTCAATGATGGCCACGGACAATGAGAAAAGACAGAAGGAGTTTAATACAGCTTCTGCCTTCTCCTTTGCCTATAGTTCTCAATGAGTGATGTTAAGTGAATAGAGGAAGCTACTATAGTGGAACCAACGGTCACATGATTTCCAGGTGTCACAAGAACAGGACAGAGCTGCCAGGTCTTAGCAGACCCTGATGAGCTCTGCCTGTGTTGAAAGGAGAAATTTAGGGCTTGGGGAATGCACTACTTGGCTTGCCCCGGGTGCTGACAAGCCATGCTATGCCACTGGGGTTATATTTCTGTAAATGGACTCTTTATGCAGAACCTGCAGCATGGTGTGAATGAACACAAGGACTTTCAACTCAGGTGAAGTTGCTTTTTGATGTACTGTTACACCTGCGTGTGTGAATAAAACACTGCAGTTGGATTGAGAACTGTTTTTTGTGCCTCTGTTCTGCGTCCGCTTACCCTGCCTACCAGAGCGAATCCCCACAAAAAAAAAAATATATAGATATATAGATATATATATATATATATATATATATATATATTGCCCATGCCACACCCACTTTTAGACCTGGTGTAACCGGGGAAGAAGCTACAGATTCTGTCGCACCATGGCAGAATCTGTAAAAGTAGCGTATATTTGGTTATAACTAGAGATGAGCGAATCGAAGCTGACGAAGTGGAATTCGTTACGAATTTCATTGTGATTCGTAGTAACGAATCTTTTTTTTTTCTTTCCTAAAATGGCCACAAGCACATGGCATGACATGGGGGAAGGATCTCTGGGACAAAGACGTAAACACCCACAATGCGATCACATGCAGACATGTAGCCAATCAGCAGCCAGCCAGGTTCTGTGATGTCACAGCCCTATAAATAGCTTTGCAGCGCTGGAAAGCGCCATTTGCTATTCATGTTAGACCAGAGGAAAGATAGGGCAAGCGATAGGAAAACGTTTCAAAATACAAGAAAAGAGATCAGGGATAGATAACCTGAATTGCAGGGATAGGAGAGGGATGATTTGTGGACAGAAAATCAGTCAGTGAATTGCTATCCATATACACTGCAGCAGCAGTGCCTCTTGTACAGCACTACACTGTCTTCTGAAGGCTGTTGTGGGGTGCTTCATGCAAAGAAGAACCACTAGTATCACTTTTTTTTGCAGTGCAGTGCAGTAAAAGAGGGTCAGAGCCTTGTTTAGGGGTACATAAAAAAATAAAAATAAATAAATATATATATATATATATATATATAATAGTGAATCTCAGTTTGTGGGGTTATTAGTTTTAGTTTTAAATAAGTATTTGTGGCCTCATTGGCCATCCAAGCAGAAAAGCGTGACATTGTTGTAAGGTAGTCAGTGATGTAAGGTAGCCAGTAAATATCATTTTTAAAAAAAATTATATATATATATATATATATATATATATATATATATATATCAGTTTGTGGAGTGTTTAGGCCTCATTCGCCATCCAAGCAGAAAAGCGTGATATTGCTGTAAGGTAGTCAGTCAATATCATTAAAAAAAATAGTGAATCTGAGTTTGTGGTGTTGTCAGTGATACTTTTAAATAAGTATTTTAAGGCCTTATTTGCCATCCAAGCAGAAAAGCGTTATATTGCTTTAAGGTAGTCTGTGAATATCATTAAAAAAATTGTGATTCTGAGTTTGTGGGGTTGTCAGTGTTACTTTTAAATAAGTATTTTAGTCCTCATTCGCCATCCAAGCAGAAAAGCGGGATATTGCTGTAAGGTAGTCAGTGAATATCATTAAAAGAAAAAATAGTGAATCTGAGTTTGTGGGGTTGCCAGTGTTACTTTTAAATAAGTATTTGTGGCCTCATTTGCCATAGAAAAGTTCTGTGCAGTAACCCATTGTACTGCAGTTCAGCCACCGATTGCTAACCCACTCTGTGGGTGACGGTATTTCTCAAATAAATAGGTTGTTGTGCGTGGCAGTGAGCAAAGTACATTTTTTTTGGTGGATTTTTAATTTCCTTTTATTTTAAATTTGTAATCAATCAGTATGTCAGACAGAGCGGTGACAGGCCCTTCACAAGGTAGGGGAAGTGGCACAAATGTTTCCGGAATAGGCACAGGTCGCAGCAGAGGTAGGGGACGTGGCATTAGGGGTCACTTGGCGAGGCCAGAGCTACCGGTGTCATCTAGCGGTCGTGTGTTGACCACCAACCCAGCGGTTCTTGAATGGTTGACTCGGTCATCCACTTCCTCCCAGATGACATCGGACACCCCCAGCCAAGAGTCGGTGGGTTCATCAGATACAACCCTTAGTTGGCATGGGCCTGGAGCACCTCCACTGCCCTCACCTGTCCTCGATCTACCCCTGTCCTTTTCGGTTCTGTCAGCCAGAGAAGTACTATATGCTGTGGGCTCTGAGCCACTATACAGCGAGGACAAACTACTTGAGGACGGTCAGCAGCTACTGTGAAGCCAAGAGGTGGGGCAGAAATCCGCTCCTTCTAGTAGGCGGTCAAGTACTGATGAGGAGAGTGTAGTGGGAGGTGATGTTGAGAGCGGTCAGGCTTTGTACACAGAGACAGTTGAGGAGGACATTAGCGACGTGCAAACTGTAGTTGATGATGATGTAGCTGATCGCACTTGGGAGCTGGGTGAAGCAAGGGCTTCATCATCCTTATCGTCATCTGCAGATGAGACTGACTGCTTGCGCGTGAGGCAGTGGTGCAGCCAGCAAGTCGGTAGTGTGGGTGGGAGTCAGCGTAGTGGCAGCAGTGCGAGGTCAGAAGCCAAACGGGCACGGGGTAGACCGCACTCTTCGCAGGTGCTTTCCGGCCTTGAAAAGAGTGGTGCAGCGGCTCAGGCAGCGGAGGTACTACTCCGTCAGTGCGGAGTGTTGGTGGTAAAATCGCCTACTCGGCGGTGTGGAAGTTTTTTGTTAAGACACCTGAAGAGGTGAACATGGCTATATGTAGAATCTGTGGTCAGAAAGTGATGCACGGTCAGGGTGCTAATGTTGGCACAACGGCCCTGCGCCAATATATGCGCCAATATATGCAGCGTCACCACAAAGTGGCCTGGGAGAACCGTGGCTCAGATGTGGCGGTCCATTCGGCAACAGCAGCATCACCCTGTGGCACGCAGCCCATTTCACGCAGTCAAGGCTCCAGCACCTCTGCCGAAGGAAGCTGTCTCTCATCATCTACTGCTCCAGATGCTCCCGCTCCTCCTCCTCTTATTCATCGCCACTCATTACGGCAGCACTCATTCACCGAGGCGATTGCAAAGAGACAGTAGTAAGCGTCCAGCCATCCTACAGCGCAGAAGCTGACCGTGCTCCTGTCGAAGTTGCTCGGGCTGCAGTCCCTCCCTTTTCAACTGCTGGACTCTGCACCGTTTAGATAAATGATGGCTTGTGCCGAGCCGAGGTGGAGAGTGCCAAGCTGTCATTTCTTTGCCAAAAAGTCAGTCCCAGCCCTGCATAAATATGTCCTTGAGCCTGTCTGTGTCTGCCAAAGTGCACGGCAGCGCTGACGTGTGGAGTTGCAACTACAGTCAGGGACAGTACATGTCCTTTATGGCCCACTGGGTCAATGTGCTTCCTGCCCAGCCACACGAGCAACTTGGACAGGTGACGCCTCTTTCTCATCCTCGTTGTCAAACTGGTGATCCTGCGCTAATGTCCGGCTCCTTCTCCACCACCTCAGCCTCCACTGCAGGGCCAAGTCATAGCGCTCCTCCAGCGTACCACATGTGCAGGGCACGGCGGTGTCATGCAGTTCTACGCCTGGTTTGCCTGGGCAAACGAAGTCACACAGGGGAGGAACTGCTCTGCGTCATGCAAGAAGAAATTGATTGCTAGATTTCTCCGTGACAACTAAAAATCGGAACCATGGTGACAGGCAATGGAAAGAACCTGGTGTCCGCGCTGCGCCAAGGAGGGCTGAGCCATGCGCCCTGCATGGCGCACAAATTTAATCTAGTTGTCAAACGTTTCCTCAAGTCTTATACCCAACTGCAAAACATTCTAAAAATGGCCAGGAAACTTTGCATGCACTTCAGCCATTCCTATAGTGTCAAGCACACCCTGCTTGAGCTGCAGCAGCAGAATGGCATCCCCCAACATAGGCTGATATGTGACGTTTCCACCCGTTGGAATTCTACCCCCATATGTTGGACCAACTGTACGAACAGAGAAAGGCCATAAACGATTTCTTAATGATCCAATCGAAAAGGAGTACTCCCCTGTGTAATTTTGATGTCAGCCAGTGGCAGCTCACGCAGGACACCTGCCGCTTGCTCAGGCCCTTTGAGGAGGCCACGTTATTTGTCAGTTGCCAGGACTACGGTGTGAGCAACGTCATTCCACTGATTCATGTCTTGGAACAGATGCTGCAAAATCTTTCTGGTCAGGGGACTGGAGACGTGGAGACTGCATCTCATGGCCACATGAGTCCAGTGGGGGCTGATCTGGAGGAGGAGGAGGACATTGGAGCACAAGCATTTAGTGGTTTTTCTACCCAGGTGACAGAAGAGGAGGAGCAGCCAGAGTACGTAGAGGGAGATACGGAAGATGAGGCAGATGACCCAGAGACACCATGGCAGTATAGTTGGAGACAGGGAGTCCTTCACTTGTGCAAATGGCCTGATGCATGCTCACTTGCTTAAGTAGTGACAGCCGAATAGTCACCATCCGGGTGAGGGATGACTTCTGGCTCTCCACCCTCTTGGACCCTCGCTACCGGTCTAAAATGGGGGCCTTTTTTTTTACCTGCTGAGAGGGAGGACAAACTGAAGTACTATAGAGTCAGTTGGCTGCTGCCTATCTGCGTCCTCGTCCATCCTCTCGCAGGTCTGACCGGGGGGGTCCCTCAGCGCTCACGTACCACTGCCATGGCTGCTGTGGGGTTGTCGGGGGTTAGGAGCAGTACCAGCTCCATCAGCAGCAACTTGAGTCTGGAGTCGCTGATGAGCAGCTTTCTTCACCCGCCAAGTGCGGAAAGTACTAACCAGCAGCGGCGGCAGCAGCAGCAGGTAGACCAGGAGCAGACCCTGAACCAGCAGGTGGTGGCCTACTTGGACAGCACCCTGCCACCTCACATTGAAGATCCGCTGGACTACTGGGCAGCCAAACTGGATTTGTGGCCGCAACTGGCCGAGTTTGCACTGGAGAAGTTGTCCTGCCCGGCTAGTAGTGTGGCATCAGAGCGGGTGTTCAGTGCGGCGGGGGCCATAGTTACCCCAAGGAGAACTCGCCTGTCCTTCCAAAATGTGGAAAGGTTCACCTTTGTCAAGATGAATCAGGTGTGGATCAGCCAGGATTTCCACCCACCAACACCTGATGAATCAGATTCGATCAGCCATGATGCGTCACCCAAACCTTGACAAATGAGACTGTATTCTTCAGGCTACCTGCCTCAGCCACTCTTATGATTCTGCCACCCGCCTGATGCCACACATCTACTAGCTGCTCCTTTTACCACCCAGCATCTTTACCAGTGACTTCACCACCAACCTCTCCACTCTGTCACTGACCCAATATGTAGTCTTTTGATGATGCTGCCACCTGAACAATCAGGTCTCCTCATGCTGCTACTGCTGTCACCTAAAGGCTATGTCACCATGCCACTCAGTGCCTTGATGCTGCTGCTGCCGCCGCCTCCACACGCTGTCTCCCAGCTTCCGCTACCTCCAAATTATGTAATTGTGCCACTCTATGGTATGTTGCATTTAAATTTTTTTGACTGCTGCTGCCTCTCCACAGGGTTTGTCACTGTGCCATTCTGTCTCTTTAAAATTAGTACCACTCCTGCTGCCTCTCCAACTCTGTTACCTTGAAATGTATTCGACTGCTGCCTCTTGCAGCTGTTGTTACAATGGAACTCTGTGGCCTTGAAATTTGTTTGACTGCTGACTCTTGCAGCTTCTGTTACGGTGCCACTCTCCGGCCTTGAAATTTGTTTGACTGCTGCCTCTTGCAGCTGCTGTTACTGTACCACTCTCCTCTGCAGCATCATGTCAGGCGTAAATTTTTGGTATGTTCTGTAGTCCTATTCCGTTATTCAAAGCTCAAGTACACAGGAAACCCTGTTTGTTTTGAACACTCAAATTTTTAAAAGTAAACGATTCCGGCCCCCGGGACACTTGCAATGAGCATGGGGGAGGTGAGAGGCAGGGGCTCCCACAGGTAGTAGCTCAGCTCCCTGCAGACCGCCAGCTCGATCTCAAGACGGAACTCCGAACTTTCTTGGCGTCTTTGGTCAATACTGACATTTTGTCACAGTCGAGGCAAAGCTGGAGCCTTCACTGTACCTTCTCTGTCTTACGTTCCCGTCCGCTGGCATAACCAGCCCCGATACTGATAAGAACATATACTACAGTTGATCTTAGCCAAAAGGAAAAGAATTTTTTAGTACGGTCTGCTCTTCAGGGTATGTCATCATGCCACTCTCCGGCCTGATGCTGCTGTTGCCGCCAACTGCACATGCCATCTCCTAGCTGCCGCTACCTCAAAATAAGGTAATTGTGCCACTCTGTGGCCTCCAAATTGTACTACTACTTCCATTACTGCTGCCACTTCCAGGGTCTGTCATTCTGCCACTCTGTGGCCTACTCATGCTGCTGCCACTTCCAGGGTCTCTCTTTGTGCCACTCTTTGGCCTACTCATGCTGCTGCCACTTCCAGGGTCTGTCATAGTGCCACTCTTTGGCCTACTCATGCTGTTGCCACTTCCAGGGTCTGTCATAGTGCCCCTCTTTGGCCTACTCATGCTGCTGCCACTTCCAGGGTCTGTCATTCTGCCACTCTGTCGCCTTCCAATTTTAACGACTGCTGCTGCCACTTCCAGGGTCTTTGATTGTGCCAATCTGTGGCCTACTCATGCTGCTGCCACTTCAGGGTCTGTCATTGTGCCACTCTGTCGCTTGATGCTGCCGCCGACTCCACATGCCGTCTCCTAGCTGCCGCTATGTCAAAATTAGGTAATTGTGCCACTCTGTGGCCTCCAAATTGTACTACTACTTCCACTGCTGCTGCCACTTCCAGGGTCTGTCATTTTGCCACTCTGTGGCCTACTCATGCTGCTGCCACCTGGCCACACTGTTGTCGTGCCACTCTATAGTCTGCTGATGCTGCTGCCACTGCTATCTCCAACCTGTCTGGGGGGGGGCTCTGCTTGTATAAGCGTGTAATAGAACAGGTTCGGTCGAAATGTATGTGGAATCAGTGAATTGGTGTAAAAGGCGTGCGCTTTTGGCGCTCTAATAGGATCTTGGGCCTCTGCACGATTCTTTATAGCTGGCCATTGACCTGTAAGGCTGAGTTCAGACTTGAGTTGTTTGGTGAGTTTTGGCCCCTTAACTACCCAAATACATAAAAGTGTGCAGCGATTCTAAGAAGCCTGTTATGTGCGTGTCACACTGGCTCACATTATTCTTCCACTACCACAGTAGAACACCGAGTGTACTCAAGCGCAATGCTGGAATTCACTGTAATGTTGATTTGTACGCTAATGCTGCGCATTGTATGCTAATGCGTACAAATTTGTATGATAATGCGTACGCATTTGGACGCTAATGCATACGCATTTGGACGCTAATGCGTACGCATTGTGCGCAAATGCGTACAAATTCAGTTAATTAGCATACTTTTACAAGCGAAAGGAGTAAAAGAGGAGAAGTCGCGATTCTGACCTTTTTCTATTAACCAGACACCCTCCCCTCTTCCGGGCGGGGGGTGCCTGGTTTAGTCCCATTGACTAACATTATGCTCGGTTGCTCGGCCAGAGTACCCGAGCATACGAGCACAGAAGTGCTCGATCAATAATACTCCCTATGCGTTTTACTGTAAGGCACAGTGTTCTACACCACTATCCAGGCTCTCTGCAGCCCGGAAGTAGTCGTTTTTTAACGCGATTCGCAATGAATTTATTCGGATCAAAGCAAATTTTTTCGGAAAATTCGGCGAACGAGCCAAATCGAATTTGTGAAAAATGCGCTCATCTCTAGTTATAACTGACCCCCATTATTTTCAAATCTTTAGATAACTAATTCTAAGAATACTATAATATATTCAGTGAACTAATACGCTGTATAGCTTGCACTATAATTTCCCTCTAAAATTAATATTGTAATGCTCCTTTAAGCTTACTTTAACAGTCCCTGCACATATGTATCTGGCTTCATAACACGCCTGGCTTGTCTCATATAGTACTTTCACATCTTCCTAATTACAGATTACTTTAGAAGTTACTTATACTGTAGAGCAAATTTATCTGAAACAATTGTATATGTTGAGTGTTCCGCTAGGAATTAAATCATCCCATGTTCTTAAATTGGTTGAGGCGTTTAACAAAAACAAAAGACAGATTAGAGGGTTTTGTCACAGTTCAGTCAGATGAAATTCTGGAGGAGCAATTGTCATATTTGAATTAATCTGATTTACTTTCACTCAAGTGAATTTTTTATATTTTATAACAATATTTTTTTATGATTTTGCATGAAACTTGCTATGAACAGCTTTCACTATTTGAGGGGATTTGAAATCTTTTTTTGTAAATAATGCTTTAAATCAGAAAATAAGAAATAACTTTGTAATTTAAACATTGTCTCTATTTCTCCAAGATTGAGAGTCCAAGGGTTAAGAAAAAAGACTCATCTGTCATCTGTGCTTTGGTTCCAGTACCAACCTCTCTTCATTTCTGCTTTTGGTCCCCACTAGACTGAATGTGTGACTTGACACTGACACTCACAACACTGCTGTCGGACTATCAATAACTACCTAAGCTGCCACAGTGGTTATGTACAGTACTGGCACACATCATTGCTGAGGCCACTGATTGACTAGGATTGGTGATGTGCATGTAGACAGCACATCACACGTCCAGCTTGGTGCTGGAACAGGAGTGCTGGTAACAAGTATGTCTATTTTTTAACCCATGCACTCTGCCTGGCCTCAAAGCTCTGCGGGGGCCATATAATTGCTTCTAGGACTCCTTGCTCTTCTTTACGCTAAATATAGTTCTTCATGACATTGGCTATGAATTTGTCTCACTACAGAATACATTTGGAGCCAATCAGATGGCTCTCTGATGGTATCGCCTGATGGATACGTATCTGCCTATATTTCTTAACACTGAGGACACTGAGGTAATTAGACCTGACCAAATCCCAAACTCAAAACTTTGAGCAGCAGAGGAAAGACACATCATGCTTACTTCTCTTCAGAAATGGAAATTGTCCATCAGCACCGTTATCTCAGAACTGGCAGAAACCAGTGGGACACAAGTCCACTCCTCTATTGTTTGAAGAAGTTTGGCCGAAGTGGTCTTCATGGAAGAATTGTGACCAAAAAGCCATACCTTCTATGTGGAAACAAGGCCAAGTACAAGAAAACATAGGAACTGGGTAGTAGAAAATGGCAGCAAGTGCTCTGGATTGATGAAATATTTAACAGAAGGCAATTTGTTTGCCGAAGGCTGGGAAGCTTTACAGTAATTAGTGTCTGCAGGCAACAGTGAAGCATGGTGGAGGTTCTTTGCAAGATTAGAGCTGCATTTCAGCTGCAATGGAGTAATCTCTATTCCCAGTCATCATAGATCAAGCTCAACGCAAAAGCATGCTCCATACGTCATATAGCGTTAAGGGGTTAACTCCAGTACTTAAAGACACCCAATAGGTCCTGTTTGCAGGATTTCCTTGCTAATGCAAGTGGATATTAATTATTGTCAGTGAAACAGGAATTGTTTTCTCTATGGGATATGTTTAATTTTTTATTATATTATATTGTATTGTATTGTATTGAAGACTGAAACTGAGAACATGTTATGACATCTACAGATGCCATCCTATGTTCATACTGTATCTCTCTCTAAGGGCTCATGCACATGCCCGTTGTATGTTTTGCAGGTCTGCAAATTGTGGATCCTCAAAACACAGATGATGGCCGTGTCATTCCCCATTTTACAGAACGTAATGTCCAGCTCCTAATAGAACAGTCTCAGACATGTCCTATTTTTTTGCGGAACAGCCATATGGGCACAGAATGCACACAGAGTAATTTCCATTTCTTTTGCAGCCCCATTGAAATTAATGGTTCCGTATATATGGGCCCCCAAAAATGGAACAGACACAGAAAAAAAATATGTTCGTGTGCATGAGCACAGTGATTTTGTATATTTTAGAAACAGATGCATATAAACAGTACACAGTTCTTTGTATAAGATTTGTACCTTTTTAGCTTTGTTCTTTTGTTGTGTAGTTAGATCATGTCATCTGTCTTCAACTTACCCATTAGTGTGGCATTTGAGATGGTGCCGAATTCCAGTACATCTCAATGAATCCTGGAATGGTGTTTCTTTTATATATTTTTGCAAACCATAATTCTCATTTAATGGTGACAAAATCAGAAACGCTGTTAGTAATATATTATATTTTCCTAAGAGAACTTTCATAAATTATATTTTAAGGGTCCTTTTGTGCATTGCAAAACTTGATTTTCTTTTAGATACTTTAGGATTTTAAGGAACTATGCAATGTTAATGTTCCAAATTTGATATCACAGTGCATCTTTGTCTGTATCCTGATGAAGTTCATCTTGCATGATTGTCCACATTTTAAATACCTTAATTAGCAGTAGTTTGAAACCAGGAATTGAAATGGGCAAACACCTATACCTATACCTATTACCTATATTTTGCTAACAATTAATATAATTTACATATACACATTCTTTTTTTCTAATATCTTATATTTGGATTAGAGATGAGCGAATCTATTCGCCGCTTCGTAGATTCGTATAGAATCTTGGAAATTTTCAGCTGCAAAGCGTATTCGAATTTCTTTGGATTCGCTTCGTATTATTCGTAAATCTTGGCAAAATTTTACACGCGTATGATACACCTGAAAAGTAAGAAATGTATGCATTCTGCGTGAGGCGGGACAATGACAATACGCCCACGCAAGAGAGGGAAAGTGAAGATACGCCCCCCCTCCGAACTGGAAAAAACCAGCCCAGCCCACCTGGATCTAACCGTTTTCCACGTATAGGGAGTGAAGACTCCTCCCTCATTGCTCCACCCTCCTCTGAAGTCTGAAACAGTTTAGACCAGCCTTGACCTCAGAGCAAGAGGCAAGCATCATGGCTAAACAATAGCTGCGTTCAAATTGGAACGAGATGTATTTTGGAGACGACTTACCTGAACCACCACCCGCTCAAGACATCAGGGTGTCACAAGTCTGCCAGAGAAACCCAGCTTCAGTGTGTGTGTTCCTTACCACCTGCTGAGGTTGCTGTTTCTGCGACTCGTGAGGTGGCTGGAGCGTCTGCTTTGGCTTGTGCGGCTGGAGCGTCTGCTTTGGCTCCTGAGGCTGGAACATCTGCTTTGGCTCCTGCGGCTGGAACATCTGCTTTGATTCCTGTGGCTGGAATGTCTGCTTTGGCTCGTGCAGTGGAGGCAGCTGGAGCATCCACTTCGCTGCCTAAGAGGAGATCCACCGCTTCCATACACCAGAACCCAATTGTTCCACCATCTGTGATGGCCCATGCACAGACCCTCTGGGACTATAAAACCGCAGTGGAGGACTGGGTCATACAGGTACTTGACCACCCTAGGCTGGGAGATCCTTCATTGGAACGGAGAAAGGGAACTGTGATTTGGTTTTCAGTTGGGAGAGGGTCGGGTTTCCTGCAGGATGATGAGGATGGAAAGGAGTATTTTGTGGGCCGCAGGTTGGTGAAACGGCCGTACCTGCCACAACATCGGCATAGCCTGTACGTGGGGGATCAGGTGGAGTACACCCCATGGCGTCCCTGAAAGATCCATTTGCGACCGGGGTTACCCTCCTTTCAAATCCTCTGGTGCCTACAAGAGAACCAGAAGTGTGGCCGGAAGAACCACCAGGTCCAGGATGCTTGCGCTGCCTGCAGGAGTTCCCAGGTGGCGTCCTCCGGTTCAGGAAAAAACCTCAGCTGGAGCCGTTGATTCCTGGACTGCCAGAACCACCACCACAGTCCTTACAGCTGGGTCAGCTGACCACGTTCCAATCCACGGTGGTCCACCAATACCAGCTGCTGTGGAAGATGAAGCCAGCAGCAGCCAGTGAAGCTGGGGCTTCTTTCCTGGATGCAACCTTTCTGGAACCACTGCAGCTGGAAGTCCTTACCCCTGCTGTCCCGGCAGGAGCATCCGGAAAAGCAAAAATGGCTGCAGCGTGCGTCACCACCACCCAGACCCGGTCAAGTCCAACTTCACTAAGAAGAAGGCACTGGAGTTCCTCCACAGCAGCGAGCATGGCCTACAAGAGGCAGAAGCGTCCTCTGTTGAGCTTCAGTAGCAGCTCATATGAGGAACCCAACTACTGGCAGGACACTGCAGGAGGACCTATGAGAGCCACACTATGGACTGCACCTGACGGTTGAGATGCTAGTTGGCAGTTGTTTTTGTTTAGTTTGTGTTGCCCCCGTTTGACTCTCACCCAGATGGGCATGGCTGTCCCCCCATTCTGCAGAAATTTCCCTGTTGCGCCGAGGTGCCCCTATTTTCCGTTTTACCTCCTTCTCAGGTTATTTGGGAGCCCCCTTTTCCAAAAAGGTTCTCTATTTGCTACTATTCTCTATTATCCACGTGGATTACACATTACCTGTTTGGATTACAATTTAGCCTCACATAGATTACAATTGAATTTTGGAATATGTGTTCCAGACAGACAGTGTTTTATCATGCCAAGTAGGATCCATAAGGAGAGACTCAAACGTATATCTGAGCCTTTTATGCTTGCAAATGTGAAATTGATTGCACTAAAATGTTTGCATACTTATGTCCTTGCTGTATTTTAGCTACACTGTTTTTAATGGTTCAGCACTTTAGCCCATTGTGTGTATTCTTTTACTGGTACTGCAATGTGTCTTATTATGCACTTATTGTACGGTGTTTTTAGTAAATTATTTACTTATTGATAGCTAGCAGGAGTGAGCACCTTATTTTTCTAGTTCATATGGACTGCCTATAAAGATTGTACGCCGCGGCCTAGCCTCATGCGTATGACGCAATCGAGCGTTAATAGTGCGCTAAGGATTCGTACGCACTTTTGTACGCTAATGCTTAGGTATTGCGTATTTTAACTATGCTGACTTACGTAATTTGGGCAGGAATGTTCGACTAATACGTTTGTTTAAATATGAATCTTGTCAGAAATTCGGCGAAGCAAATTTTGAATGATTCGCTCATCTCTAATTTGGATTGTAGGTTTGTTTTATTATATTTTCTGTGCATGATTACGGTATGCATCCATCATGCCTAGTACAGAAATATACTTTATAGCAGAAACATGGACCCCAGAAATCTGTAGACTGGAGATATTTGTTGACTTTTATAGGAGAGTGTTACTGGGATGCCCTGTGAACTGCAGAGCTCATTGGAGGAAGTGAACTGTGACCATTACCTATTATCAATTGTAATCCTACTGTATATTAACAATTTATAGGTAAATATCAATATATAGGTTATATATATATATATATATATATAAGTAAACAACACGGAAGAGGACAGTACACTGCTACAGATGGATCTGAATAGATTGGACATACAGGTGGCAGATGAAGTTTAACACTGACAAATGTAAGGTTATGTACATGGGAAGGAATAATGCAATTCACCTGTACATACTAAATGGTAAAACTCTGGGTAACACTGACATGGAAAAGGACCTAGGAATTTTAGTGAACAGCAAACTAAGTTATAGAAACCAGTGTCAGACAGCTGCTGCCAAGGCCAATAAGATAATGGGTTGCATCAAAATGGGCATAGATGCCCGTGATGAGAACATACAGTAGACCTGCCACTTTACAAATCACTAGTCAGATCACACATGGAGTACTGTGTACAGTTCTGGGCTCCTTCAAACAAGGCAGACATAGCAGAGCTGGAGAGGGTTCAGAGGAGGGCAACTAAAGTAATAATTGGAATGGGTGGACTACAGGTTCCAGAAAGATTATCAAAATTAGGGTTATTCACTTTAGAAAAAAGACGACTGAGGGGACATCTAATAACCATGTATAAATATATCAGGGGTCAGTACAGAGATCTCTCGCATCATCTATTTATCCCCAGGACTGTGTCTGTGACGAGGGGACATCCTCTGCGTCTGGAGGAAAGAAGGTTTGTATACAAACCTAGAAAAGGATTCTTTACGGTAAGAGCAGTGAGACTATGGAACTCTCTGCCTGAGGAGGTGTTGATGGTAAGTTCACTAAAAGAGTTCAAGAGGGGCTTGTAAGCTGTCTTACATTTAGACCATTTTCTATGCCTTAAACAGGCGTAGAAAATAGTAAATGAGACGGGCCTATCGGTCTTTCCTTTTCCCCACCCATGCCACACCCCCAGTATTAGAAAATTCGCAGATATCGGCACAAATAACCACTGTGCCACCATCTATTCCTGAGATATGCATAATTTAGGTGTATTTCAGATTAGTAAATGATCCCCATGTTACTATACTATTTCATTGTAATCCTGTCTGTGATAAGATGACTACTGAGAAGTAATCTCTACAGAACAGGAACTGTTATCCTACTGTGAGTCTTAGTGGCCAGAATGAAAACTGCAAAATCTTAGGATTTTCTTTAAATATAGAATTAAAGAAAAAAACCTTGATTTATACAATAGGTCATATGTCATTTTCTGATGACATATTCCCTTTAAATTCGTATATTTACGTGACAAGAAGTTCCCAATGTGTTTAACCCCACCCATAATTTAAAATCTCTGTACAATGACCAAATTTGCACAGATTTTCTACACATGCTTTTCATGTGTTGTGTTGGCTGTCTCTGGGCTTGTTAGTCCTTACATGTTTAGTATTAATCAATCTTTCCAAAAATAAAATGCCATTAATATTCAATCAAATTAATGATGTGTTGTAGCACTGTATTCTCTCTGAATAATTTAGAAAGAACAAACTAATTCTTTGGATAGCTTAAAGTCTCTCATATTTTCTACTGTTGAGCTGAAATACTGTATACCAGCCTCATATTGGAGTTGTCAATTTTTGGATCAGGTTCTTCTTGTTTAGCACCCATAACCACAGATCACAAAGTTATAAATAAAACATATATTACTGATAGCTGAGTGGAGATTGTGATGTCAGCTTTAAGAAATGGTGGACCTAGAAATGATGGAGAACCTTTATAAAAAGATGAACTTGCCCATGGTGTTTAGATATCCTGCAGGTCTTCTTATACTTATAGGCTCATACAAATTCTGCAGAAAACGTAGGTTAAATTTATTCAGAATCCAAGGAAATTACTGAAGGTGGGACTTATAGCTTGTTGAAAACAGAGCAGTGGGGGAAGTCTAAGTCTGCAGTTATCTTACAACCAGACGCAGTTTTGTGAGAAGGAGGGAAGGCATTGACTGATGTTGTTGGATTTTTTCCTGCCTTTCTGGTAGTCAGATACCCACTATTCCACAGAATTAAAGGGGTTTTCCAGGATTTTATTACTGATGACTAGAGATGAGCGAGCACTAAAATGCTCGGGTGCTCGTTATTCGAGTCGAACTTTTCCCGATGCTCGGGTGCTCGTTTCGAATAACGAACCCCATTGAAGTCAATGGGAGACGAGCATTTTTTGCAGGGGACCGGGGCTCTGCCTAGGGAAGGCTGGGTGAAAACCTGGAAACCTCAGAAAATGATGGAAACACCACGGAAATGGACAGGAAACAGCTGGGGCAGCATGTAGGGATGCCTCTGAGGCTCCCTAATTGCACCATTTTTTCTAAATCTGGCCAATAGTCTGGGGATGACCCCAAGGCAATTTTCAGGGACACGGTAATGGTGACCCTCTTAAAAATGCTGCCTGACAACCTGGCAGTGAACCCCTGATTGTCTGTCTTTCAATAAGATTGCAGTGTAAAGCATGGTGGTGAGCCTTAGTAATAAGATTGCAGTGTAAAGCATGGTGGTGAGCCTCAGTATGACTTTTTAGATGGAGATTGCATGTGGTCACGTACTGCCTGGAACCCCATAGTCACCCCTTCTCTGATGTGCTAGCCCAGAACATTCTCTGCCCCAATTCGCAAGACCTTTTGCAGTCTCCGTGTGCTGACAGTGGGGATTTACCAGTGTTGTCTGAGGAGGTGGTGGACAATGGCGAGACACAGGTGTCGGGGGGTGAGGTAGTTGTATGGGAAGCAAGTTACAGTGGGGACTCCTTGGGGGGACTTTCTCATGATGGGACAGATTCAATTGTGTTTAGAAAGGCTGATGGGCTTCCGTCAGCACTGTGTGTATAGAACCCCATGGCCTTTCATAAAAATAGTCTGGCGATGACCCCAAGGCAATTTTCAGGGACACGGTAATGGTGACCCACTTAAAAATGCTGCCTGACAACCTGGCAGTGAACCCCTGATTGTCTGTCTTTCAATAAGATTGCAGTGTAAAGCATGGTGGTGAGCCTCAGTAATAAGATTGCAGTGTAA
>ONZH01003126.1:0-57744 GCA_900303285.1 Rhinella marina
GCGGCCCTGTGTGGGGGTGCTTTGCTGGTGACACTGTTGGGGATTTATTCAAAATTGAAGGCATACTGAACCAGCATGGCTACCACAGCATCTTGAAGCGGCATGCTATTCCATCCGGTTTGCATTTAGTTGGACCATCATTTATTTATCAACAGGACAATGACCCCAAACACACCTCCAGGCTGTGTAAGGGCTATTTGACCAAGAAGGAGAGTGATGGGGTGCTACGCCAGATGACCTGGCCTCCACAGTCACCAGACCTGAACCCAATCCAGATGGTTTGGGGTGAGCTGGACCGCAGAGTGAAGGCAAAAGGGCCAACAAGTGCTAAGCATCTCTGGGAACCATTTCAGGTGACTACCTCTTGAAGCTCATCAAGAGAATGCCAAGATTGTGCAAAGCAGTAATCAAGCAAAAGGTGGCTACTTTAAAGAACCTAGAATATAAGTATAGTTGAGCGCTGGCTCTGCTATTTCCATCAGCCCCATAAAAGTGTATGGACCAGTGGCCACGCTTGCACTTCCCATTCATTTCTGTGGAACTTCCGAAAATATCCGAGCAGCTATTTTTTGCACTCCCATGGGAATGAATGAAGGATGGTTGTGCATGCGCAGTCTGTTCTCGTCCACTTTGCAGGTTCCGTTCTAGAGATAGGTGCGGGTCCCAGAGGTGAGATAAGACATTGGTGGCATATTGTAGCGATATGCCCCCAATGTATGAGATGGACCAACAAAGTTTAGTATCATCTGCAAAATTTTATATTTTACTGTGCAACCCCAATGCAAGATCATTTATAAATACAGTATATTGAAAAAAATAAGGCCCAATACTGACCCCTGCTGTAACACACTGGTGATAGTGACCCCTCCAATACTGACCCCTGTGGTACTCTACAACTGACGGCGACCCCTCCAGGACTGACCCCTGTCGTACCCCACAGGTGACAGTGACCTCTCCAGTACTGACCCCTGTGGTACCCCACTAGTGACAGTGACCCAATCTGAGTATGTACCACCCTCTGTTTTCTATCACTGAGCCAGTTACTTACCCACATACAGACATTTTGCCCCAGTCCAAGCATTCTCATTTTATATACTAACCTTTTATGTGGCACAGCATCAAATGATTTGGCGAAGTCCAGATATACGACATCCAATAATTCACTGTGGTCTAGAGCTCATAGAAACTGATTAAACTAGTTTGACATGACCGATCCCTCATGAAGCCAAACTGATATGGGGTTATTTGCTTAATTTCATTGAGGTTCTCCAAGATAGCATCTCTTAGAAAACCTTCGTTTATCCACAACAGATGTTAGACTAACTGGCCTATAGTTTCTGGGTTCTTTTTTTGACCCTTTTTTGAATATTAGCACCACATTTGCTATGTGCCAATCCTGTGGAACACTCCCTGTCAGTATAGAGTCCTTAAGTATCAGAAATAATGGTCTGCCTATGACATTACTTAATTTTCTTAGGTTACAGGGTGTATGCCATCTGGTTCCGGTGATTTGTCTATTTTAATCTTTTGCACTTCTTGCTGGGTCAGACAGCCACTTTTAAGTTTATTTTGACACTCTTGGCTGCTTTTATTTGTCTTTTACATATTCTATTTTTCTTCTTGTAGTTTTTCAATGCTTCCTTGCTACACTCCTGTTTTAGTGATTAAAATGCTTTATTTTTGTCATTTATTGCTCCCTTTACATTTCTATCCATGTTGTTTTTTTCTTGTTCCTTACGTTTTTATTCCCATAAGGTATGCACCTCTCACAATGAAAGTTTAAGATGTAGATAGATAGAACAGATAGTATGAAGTCTAGGTAGCGTGCAATATATTACGTAATGTGTATTGGGTGGATCTATGTAAACCTTGGCAGTTTTACGACATGACGGGATGGTTACTGACAGACTTTATAGGGTAGGTGGTGACGGATTTAAGGAAGGATCTTCACTTGCATCACTTCTTAGAAGAGTCTACGTCTTGACAGACACATCATGTGAGAAGCACGGTGGACCCGGACATCAGACTCGTTATTACTGTTTATGTTTTCCTTCTTCATCCTTTCCTGAGAAGTTGCCTCATACAGACGGCAAAATGAAATACCTCAAGTCTTGGGAAGGTAGGTGGAAGTAATTACGTGTGGAGACAGGATTTACTTGGGGTAATTATTGTGGGCGATGAAAAGTCTTGGAGATGAGGGACCTTGTTATTAATCCACTGCAATTCTTCTCTCTCACCTCATTACATTTACACTTTGAGGCCTGATAAATCGTATGGGGCATATGTCAGGTGTAGGTGGGTTTGATTCCATGTTGTAGACTTAGATCTAAATACCCTGACCAAGGCAGAATGGCTTGTTGGCACCACCTTTGCCCTAGGACAAGTCTCACCACCTAAACCCCAGCATACATAGTTCCCAAATTCCAACATGTCCCCTACTCTGGAAAAGGAGCAAAAAGCGCTTATTTCCTCACCTTGAGGAGGTTGGCTTGGCTTCAGGCTGGTACCCTTTTTCAGCATTGGAGTGGGGTACTCTATAGTGGTTCTGCTTGGCTATTTCCAGAAGTCCCATAGCGGTGGCCCTGCATGCGTGATGCACTCTCCATTCACCACTATGCGACTTCTAAAAATACCGTTCGGACGTCTGACCCTGAAATCTCACTCTTGTGCTGATGAGAGTTCATCGGTGCATGTGAGGTTGATCTCATGAGGCTCTTCCCATTGAGATCTGCACTGGGCATGCACTGATGAAGTTTCGGCAACACAAGAGCAAGATTTCGGGGCCACACATCCCAACAATCAGGATGTCTGATTAAAATCAGGTCATGAGGGGATGAGCTACGAGTTGTACGAGGTGAAGTAGTGCTCTGAGGGGTTAGGCCAGCCCCTTGGTGCTCAGATCACCACATTTACATAAAAATAAAAGTGATAATTATGCTGCAATGGTACATCCAGGATAGGGGGCTAGCTATTAGATCAGTGGGGGTCCTATGCTTGGGCCCCCACCGATCATGAGAATAGGTACCTTATACCTCTTGGAACCCCCCGAAATAAACAGAGTGGCAGGTTGAGCATGTGTTCTACCACACCATTCATCTCTACGGGAGTTCTGGAGACAAGTTCTGCGCTCAATTGTTTCCAAGAGATGAATTGAGCAGCAGTTTGCATGCCTGACCTGACACTCCATTTATTTTGTGGGGCTCCAAGGGGTATGAAGTACCCTTTTTTGTGATTGGTGGGGGTTCCAGCAGTACAACCCCAACAACCTAATAGATGTCTCCTATTTTGTGGATAGGGATAACCTTTATCCAGATTACTCCCTCAAGTGCCTGTTAAGCCCTGCCTTTGACAGTGCTTAATAAAAACACACCAATTTCACCATAGACCACAATAATAAACCACTGTGGTCAATGGTAGAAGCGATCTAATGATCGAATATTAGTCCCCTGTGGGGGCTAAAAATAAAGTAAAAAAAGTTTGAAAAATATACAAAAAAACTGAAATCACCCCCTCTACATTATACGTATACAAATAAGGTTAATTGGTATCGCCCTGTCTTAAAATGCCCCAAAAATATTAACATCTAAATGTATTTATCCCGTGTTGTAAAGCAAAAATGAATAAAAATGGGCAAACTACCATTTTTTGGTCATATCTTTTAAAACATTTTTGTATATAAGTGATCAAAAAGTCATTCATACCCTAAATTGCTATTGAAAAGCTACAGATTGGTCCATTGCCATAAAAATAAAGTTATGGATGTCAGAATATGGAGACATAGCAATTTTTTATCACATTTTTAAAAATTATCTTAAAATTAATATAACCATAACAAAAAAAACCTAAATATGGGGTATCATCATCATCGTCCTGACCTACAGAATAAGGTTATCATGCCATGTTTCATCATGTGGGGGAAAAATACTCCCAACATATTCCAATACCCTAAAAACTATGGTGGAGATTTACCAAAACTGGTGCTAAGGAAAACTGACTTAGTTGCCCATAGCAACCAATAAGATTGGTCCTTTCATTTTCCAAAGGAGCTCTGAAAAATGAAAGGTGGAATCTGATTGGTTGCTATGGGCAACTAAGCCAATTTTCCTTTACATTAGTTTTGATAAATGTCCTCCTACTTCACTCAGTGCCGCTTTGTATCAACACATCTCATTTACCACAATTTTGAAAATTTCAGCCAAAATATGGTGGCTGACGAGGAGAACCATGATTTTCCAACATGTCACAAACTGAGAGCTGGAATCTGGTTGCTAAGGGTGATGATTCCACTTTTTAAACCAGACATTTTCCATGTATTATGAAATGGGTGACGGATCCAGAGACTGCAAAACCTACATCAGTCGTTGCGCTTGTCATGAGAGATTTACGAGGCGATAATAGCGGCGATGGACACGTCACCCAGATAAAGCTTGTAAATATCTGGGAGGATTCGGAGGTGGTCTTTACGATCTGTAAACCGTGGCTTACACGGCGCAGAACATTAATTACCATCTCGTTAAGCGTCGGGAAGCATTCAGCTCCTCTTGTATAAGGGATGATGAGCTTGTGACTACGTCTGGTGACACAGCCGCTCGGGAATGTTCCAAAATGGCCGCCGCATAGATGTTCCTGCCACATTGAGGGATCATGCAGATTTGTTGGGATTAGCAAATGGATATTTTATGGATTTTCACAAGTGTTGGAGCTCATGGCGCAATAATCTGGGGATTACGCAGCGTTTCAGCACGGCATGGCCGTGGTTAGGTGGCGGGTATAACTGTCTGCGCAAAAAATAAATAAATAATTTGCTAGGACTAGTAGACACAGATGAACGCGGGAGGCGAAATGAATGTGCTATACGCTAGGCGAACTTAAACGAGTAAGTCTGAATTTCTGACTATTTATATATTGACTTTTGCTTATATAGCAGCTCCATATTATACAGCATGTCACGGCGGAGGCGGTATTATATATTAAAGGGGTTGACCACTTAAAGGGGTTGTGCAAGAATGGAGGCAACCCTCCTACAATACCAGACCAGGAAGATGACTTACCTACTTCCCAGCACCGGCTCTCCGCTCCTTCTCCTCCCTGCCTGCGATGCTTCGCTGGGCTCCCTCGATTTCAACATCCGGTTTAACATCACCGCAGCCAATCACTGGTCATGGCCAGTGATTGGCTGTGGAGCTGTTAAACCGGATGTTGACATTGAAGGATCGCAGGCCAGGGGGAGAAGGAGTGAGGAGCCAGCACAGGGAAACAGGTAAGTCATCTTCCGGTAAAGTGGGGGTTTGCCAAATCCCCACTTCCCCTTCCATTCTTGCGCAACCTCTTTAAGACAGTCCCTATTATGACTGGAGGACTCAAAGTGACCGCGCATTACATGACTGGCCATTGACTTCATTACGTGCTGTGCAGTATTTCAGGTTACCACTAGGGGAGCTGTCACAGGAGGAGAATGTCTCAGAGGTCTCGGATTGGTTAGTTTTTCTTCTGTTTATTGCTTATTGTTTTTAATAGGGCCAATATATTCTGCAGCATGCACAATCTAATTTACCGTACCTCTCTCTGTCACACACGCGCTGGCTGTTTTTTTTTTTTTTTTGATGTTTTCGGACGATGTGAGGACATGGGAAAACCAGGAGTCAATCCACGCTAACACCAGGAGAACACACCAAGCAGGGTTGCCAAACAGAATTTTTCTTTTTTTCTGGACAAACTTATCCCAAAATCACGGACAGCCAACATTTTTGAAAAACCATAATGAATGATGAAGATTATAATGATACATGTCTACAGCTCAATATACGGATAAGAACTCATTACCGGCATTTACTGTGAGCCATAAAATGATGATAGTTACCACTAAAATATTCTAGTGAAGGACCAGCAGTCTCAAAGAAATCACGGACACATCTATTTTTTTTCACGGACAGTCGTCCATTTTACCGACTGTCCCTGCACACAAACTCCATTCAGATGTTGTCCATTGACAGATCGGAACCCAGACAGAAAATGGGGAAGTCCGTAGTCCTTATCTCTAGTATATAGAAGCGATATATGAAGATATAGATATAATAGTAAATAATAAAGAGCCACCTGGTGGTCATAGGTGGTACTGCAATCTGGATTTTTTTCAACTGTTTTTTTGCTTAAAATTGTTGAGATTCTAATGAATTATCACCCCCCAATACAATTTCTCCATGGTGATTTCCACTGTAAGACATTTACAGATTATACACTTGATGGCTCATGAACATGACCGTATGTATTTCGCAGAACGGAACAGCTGGCCCTTAATAGAACAGTCCTATCCTTAATTGGACATGTTCTATTTTATTGCACAACGGAAATAAGGAATGCACACGGAGTAACTTCCGTTTTTTTGTGGACCCATTGAAATGAATGGTTCCACATACGGTCCGCGAGAAAAAAAAGGAACGGACGTGGAAAGAAAATATGTTCGTGTGCATGAGCCCTAAAAAGGAAACCCATCATATAACTTATAGTGCAATGTAAAGCCAATGATATATCAGGCAAGGGGGCGCTGCCTAAATGACCTTACAATCTATAAGGATACGGTTAAGACGAGGGGTAATATACACCATTGGTTCTGTTCACATCTGTACAAAGGATCCCAATGATGTCTGACAGCCCCACTGGGGTCCTTATGGGCTCCACTTCGGTGTCTGTCATTGCGATGGAATAGTGCTGCATGTTGTGCACCTGATGTGACTGAAGAGGCTTTAATGGAGGTGTGAACACAGCCCAAGGGATCATCATCAGAAGAGGGGTGGACGGTATAAGGAAAGGTATTCCGGAGCAAACATGAGGCGTACTGGACCCTGGAGGGTGAGGAGGAGATATGAACATGGGACCAACACAGATGCTTTCAGCTGCCAAGTACACATGTTCATATGTGTCCGCATTGCTGAGAAAAATGATGTTTTAATATATGCAAATGAGCCTCTAGGAGCAACAGGGGCGTCACCATTACACCTAGAGGCTCTGCTCTCTCTGCAACTGCCGCACCCTCTGCACTTTTATTGCCAGGACCAGGTGTGAAGACGTTTACACTACCTGGCCCTGTCAATCAAAGAGCAGAGGGTGCGGCAGTTGCAGAGAGCTGAGCCTCTAATAAGGGTAAATGCACACGATCAGGATTGCATGCTTATTTGCATGCGGAAAATCCACACAGTAGATGAGAATTTGAAATTCTCATGCACACAATGCAGACTTTTTCCTCGCGGATTTTGACCCACGTTGCGGATTTTAAAATCAGCAGCATGTCAATTTATTTTATTTTTCCTGTCCGGATTTTCTCCATTCACTTCAATGGGGACAGGAAAATCCGCATGCAGATCCGCACCAATTGATGCAGATTGATCGCACGGATTTCCCTACGAACACCCGCGGATTTCAGTGCGGATTGGCCACAGATAAATCCTGAAATGTGCATTTACCCTAAGTGTAATGGTAACGCCCCCGTTGCTCCTAGAGGCTCATTTGCATATAATAAAACATCATTTTTCTCAGCAAAGTGGACACATATGAACATGGGACCAACACAGATGTCTTCAGCTGCCAAGCGCACATATAACAGGTCAGCCAGTGTCATAGGGACAAAACTGCTGACAGATGTTCTTTAAAGCTTTATTAGATACAAAAAAATTATTAAAATCAATTAAAAACATACGCAGAATGGGGGCTCTCAACCTTTATCTGTGAGAGGCCTCCACCACAGCGCTGCCTAATAAGGTGAAAATAAGTGTGAATAACAGGTCAAGACCAGAGCGCAACATGCAAACAAGAACCCAAAATCAATAAGAAGACTACAAATGCAATCCTCCGATAAGGCTACATTCACACAACAGTGAAAAAAAATCCATTAAAAATGGCAAAACGGTTCATTTTTAAGGCATGTTTTTTTTGTTACTGATGCCTTTCTGAATAACAGATATTAAAAATAGTCCCCTTCAATTGGATGGGGGACGACGGTCTCTGAAAACGGACAAGATAGAACATAATTTATTTTTTTACGTCACTTCTTCATGGGCCATTATTAATACAGGCGTGTAGATAACCCCATAGACCAGCACTGTTCATAAAACAGATTTGTGATGGCCATTAAAAAAAACCTCTGTAGCTATATCTCTTAATAATATAAAAAATGAGTTTCTGTCTGTCTGTCTGTCTGTCTGTCCGTTCTCTATGCGCGACCAAACTACTGGACCGATTTTCACCAAATTCGGCACACAGGTACATCAGGTGTCCGGGAAGGTTTTAGACCAGGTCTCATCTCTCTAGGACATACCGTTCCCGAGATATTCCCAAAATATGATCTCCATTAGCCAACATTACAACTGGGAGCTTTGGTTTTAAACTCCAACTGCCATTCTCTGCAAAGCCACACACAGGGAGGGCAGGTTTCCATAACAACCAGGTAATTATCAGCAGCTGAGGATCTCATCCATTTCTATTTACTGACACTGTTAAAGGTATTCCGGTTACCATAAATATAACTTATGTTCTTTTCTATTACTACAGTTCAGTAGTAATAAAAGATGTTTTCCTCCACTGCTGCCTATTGCGTGGGCTCATAAATAAGCATGGTATTGACCTTTAATTCAGGCCACCCTAAAAGAAGTACTTAAAACCCCCGCTCCAGGTCTCACTAAGCCACACCCCCAACTCTGTCAGGCCACACCCCCTTTCACTCTGCAGCCAACAGAGATTGAAAAAATAAAGGTAAAAATCAACTTCTGTCAGCTGCAGGGGTGGGTGGGAGGTTGACTTTCTTTCTGCAACAACACACACAAACATTAAATAAAATAGATTAAATCCACCCATGCGAAGCGTCTTGCTAATCCACGCCCCCGACTCTGTCAGGTCACGCCCCCTCCCACTCCGCAGCCAATGGGAATTTAAAAAATGAAGGTAAAAATAAACTTCTGTTTGCTGCAGGGGTGGGAGGGTGAATTTCTCTCTGCAACGACACACAAAAATTTTAGATGAAATAGACTGATTATAGACTACAACCATTCGAAGCCTTTTGCTAAGCCACGCCCCGTCTCTGTCAGGCCACGCCCCCTCCCACTCCGCAGCCATTCTGCAACGACACACAGAAACATTAAATGAAATAGATTAAATACACCCATGTGAAGCGTCTTGCTAATCCACGCCCCCGACTCTGTCAGGTCACGCCCCCTCCCACTCTGCAGCCAACGGGGATTGAAAAAATAAAGGTAAAAATAAACTTCTGTTTGCTACAGGGGTGGGAGGGTGAATTTCTCTCTGCAACGACACACAAAAATTTTAGTCTTGCTAAGTCACGCCCCCAACTCTGTCAGACCACGCCCCCTCCCACTCTGCAGCCATTCTGCAACGACACACAGAAACATTAAATGAAATAGATTAAATCACCTATACGAAGCGCTTTGCTAAGCCACACCCCCAACTCTGCCAGGCCACGCCCCCTCCCACTCCGCAGCCAACAGGGATTGAAAAAAATCAGCTGCAGGGTGGGAGGGTGAATTTCTCTCTGCAACGACACACAAAAATCGTAGATGAAATTGACTAATTTTAGACTACGACCATTCAGTACTAATAAAAGATGTTTTTTTCCACTGCTACCCATTGCGGGTCCCCATAAATTACCATGTCATCGACCTGTAATTCATGCCACTCTGACCCCCGCCCCAGATCTCGCGAAACCAAGCTCCGACTCTGTCAGGCCACGCCCCCTCCCACTCTGCAGCCAACGGGGATTGAAAAAATGAAGGTAAAAATCAATTTCTGTCAGCTGCATTGACTTTCTCTCTGCAACGACACACAGAAACATTAAATAAATAGATGAAATATACCCAGGCAAAGCCGGGTCTTTCTGCTAGTATATATATATCTATTTATATATGAGTAGGAGTTACTCGGAATACATACCAAAAGCCAATATGATCAGACATTCAAAAATGGTACAAAAAAACCCCACCCATAATAAAAACAAATTGGGGGATGTTTATCACACTGGTGTAAAGCAGAACTGGCTTAGTTGCCCATAGCAACCAATCAGATTTCACCTTTCATTCTTCACAGCTCCAATGAAAAATGAAAGGAGGAATCTGATTGGTTGCTATGGGCAACTAAGGCAGTTCTGCTCTACACCAGTTTGATAAATCTCTCCCATGTGTCTGTTTTAATTAATTTTTGCCTAATAAAGCTTTCCATCCTTTTGTATATTTACGCTGCAGATCATCTTCTCTGCACCTATTCCTTTGTTTTTGTGTTACTATTTTTGGACAAGTGTTACCCCAGCTGCTGAAAGACTTCCTATAAATACTGGGACTTGTTGTCCCCTCTCAGCTATTACATAATAACCATCTCTTAAAGGGGTTGTCCGCTCTGTTTTTATATGAAGACTCTCAGTCTAGACAATAAGAAAATCGTAGCTTCGCCAGTCACCTGCCATCAGCTGTGCAACCTGGAAGCAAATGTTCAGGTCCCCTACAGCGCCTCCACAGGAGAACTGAAGCATTGCACGCTTTCCATTAAAATCAACTGGGCTGAGACCTCCAGAGAGCGAGTGTCTCTAAGCGTACGTTCACACGAATTTAGTTTTGCGGTCTACAAAATACAGATGACGTCCATGTGATATCGATGACTTCAAAGGGTCTATGAATCGCATTTTGCTGCCAAGAATAGGACATATTCTAATTTCTGTGGAACGCACGCTGGTGTTTTCCTTGTGCTTTCCGCATCCATACATCTGTTCTGCAAAAGATAGAACATGTCCTATACGTGACTGCAAATTCATACTGTGAACCCAAGTCAGTGGATCTCCCCCCAAAAAATGGATGCAACACAGGTATCATCCGTATTTTGCGGACCTCAAAAATACATGCCCCTTAGGGCTCATGCACACGACCGTATGTATTTTGTAGTCCACAAAAAATACGGATGACGTCCATGTGCATTCTGTATTTTGCGGAACGGCCCGTAATGCGGACAATAATAGGAGATGTTCTATTTTTTTTTTGTGGAACGGACATATGGAAACAGAAAACACAAAACTTTCATTTTTTTTTTGTGGACCCATTGAAATGAATGTTTCCGTTACGGTCTGCAAAAAAAAGGGAACAGACACGGAAAGAAAATACTTTCATGTGCGTGAGCCCTTAAAGGGGTTATCCATTTACTAATGTATTGTGATTCTCCATATTGCTTCCTTTGCTAGCTGGATTCATTTTTCCATCCCATTATACACTGCTTGTTTCCATGGTTACAGACCACCCTGCAATCCATCAGTGGTGGTCGTGCTTGCACACTATAGGAAAAAACACTAGCCTATGTGCGCTCCCATTGTCCTGGCTACCAGAGAGGCTGACGCTTTTTCCTATATTGTGCAAGCACGACCACCACTGATGGATTGCAGGGTGGTCTGTAGCCATGGAAACGAGCAGTGTATAATGTGATAAAAAAATGAATCCAGCCAGCAAAGGAGGTAATATGGAGAATCACAATACATTAGTAAGTGCCTTGTATTAACTTTCTCTACATGATAATTGCAACTTACTGAAGTGAGACAGCCCCTTTAATCCGACATCCCCTTTAAAGCTCGTCGGAGCAGTACCTAATAGGTCACGTCACAAGGGTGCATTAAGCTATCACAGAACAGGCTCTTGTAATATGGGACTCTATGAGTAACCGCTGCAACGTGCAAGAACAGCCGGTTCTCTCCTCGCCTTTGATGTTGATGTCTTACATCCCGGGAAGAGGAGCCTCGTCTCTCACTGCCACACGGACTGCTCTGACAGCAGCTTTGGATTCCTGCACCAGGACAGTGGAAGGGCGACAGGTAGGCAGTCTGCGTATTATTCTGGGTGTCTTATGGGCGACTTATCCCCTCGGTAGTGAAGACCGGTCATGTGTGACCTTGTGGATCTTCTCACACTTCCGCATGGCCGTGTAACTCCAACATATTGGGATATTTTAACTTTTTCTGGATCAACACAGTATGAAAATAGAGCTTAGAGCAGTCCATCACAAAATACTGCCAGCAGCACAAAATACATCCCCAAAAACTTCCACTGGCCGGACGTGAGGAGGGCTCAAGTGGCCCCCTGGGCATCGGCCCACCGAGAGATTTTCCTGTAAGGTCTATGGCCAATCCGCCCCTGTCGGGAAGAGACTTTACAAGGCAACTTTTTTAAGAAATTTAACTCGTATTGATTTGGACCGTGGGGTGAGTGCAGCGAAACGGTGGGAAAGAGAATGAGGACTAAATGACCCCCATCCTGCAAAGCTGGTCAAAATAAAACAAGGAGTGGAGGTGGGGGGACCAGACTGAACGGGTGTCAGGCAGAAAGACTGTTCCTACCACAGTGACATCATATAGTGCGGGGTAGGACCACCTGCTGAATTTGCATCTGGATGCTGGGGCTGATTCTGATGATGCAGCACCGTACAGTATCAAAACTCAGCAGAATTGTGAATACAGCTCTGGAATTTCATAATATAACAGCAGAATTGTGAATGAAGCTCTAGAGTATAATAATATAACTCAGCAGAACTGTGAATGCAGCTCTGGCATATCATAACTCAGCAAGATTGTGAATGCAACTCTGCAATATCATAATATAACTGAGCAGAATTGTGAATGTAGCTCTGGAATGTCATAATATAACAGCAGAATTGTGAATGTAGCTCTACAGTATCATAATATAACTAAGCAGAATTGTGAATGAAGCTCTGCTGTATCATAACTCAGCAGAATTGTGAATGGAGCTCTGGAGTATCATAATATAACTAAGCAGAATTGTGAATGAAGCTCTGCTGTATCATAACTCAGCAGAATTGTGAATGGAGCTCTGGAGTATCATAATATAGCTCAACAAAACTGTGAATGCAGCTCTGGAGTATCATAATATAACTCAGCATAGTTGATCAACTGCATGTCCAGGAATCCATGCAATGCAATGAGCCTGGATCAGTATAAGCGCCGGTGAACTGCATTCTGATGACATTGATATCTGTCCGACATATTTTATTCGATTATGGCCACATCCCATCACCTATGACTGATGCAAATCTCCCTTTTCAGGCTGCAACTTGCATTTGGCAAGGCTTTGTAAGAGCACTTCTGTTCAAGGGCATGAGTCAGCCTCATTCTCTGTATTACCCTGACATCTTCATATTAAACCACCTGCAACATCAGCTTTGAAGTGTAATAAGTATTCCTGGTAATGGACAGGAAGGTTGCCTGACTCAGAGGAGGATGGCGCTGACATTGCATCAGGCTGTAATAACCACGCTTCACCACCAGAGGTCACTTCACTAGCCAAGATATCGGGCTGCCCCTCACAGTGCCAGTATGCAATGATAGTTGTCACTTTTTGGTGTCTCGGTGAAGGAAATCCCAGTGTATGTACCTCAGAGACAACATGGCAGATGTTAATATTAGTTTATTCAAAGATATATGGCAAGGGAAATAAAGAAATATATTTAGGAGGCGACATTGGATACAGGCGAGAACTTCAGACAGCTCAGTAAGGGCAAATCGGGGTCCATTGCCGCTTGCCGGTAAGGGCGGAAGTAGGAAGTGGAAGGAGAAAGAAAATACACGTGGGGGGAATGTGCGTGACGTCACCGGCGAGGAGCTGAGGAGAAGTGAGTGTGAAAGTGAGTGTGGCGGGGGTAATGGGGTAGAGTTGAATGAAGGGGGGTATAGGGGGTAACAGTGCGGCAGGTCAGAGAGAGATCACTTATGCGCCAAATCCAGGGGGACTACAAGTCCCAGAAGGACTTCTCCTGGCCAGCTGTCATATGACCGATGTGTGGCATCGTTATTGATCGTTTGCTACAGTGTGTCAGTGCAGGTAAAAAGTATCAGTCTGAACCCACAGAGCTTCATTTAGACAGGATGCAACTGTAACAAATCCCCAGCTGTCAGTGAAGCTTTACACCTGCCTCCTAATGTAAACAAGATCGGCTCAGTTCATTGACAGCAAGCAGAGAGAGACTGAAGACAGTGAGGAATTGAAACACAGTGGAGGGAATTTATCCCACCCTCCCCTCCAGAATCCTGATTTGACAGATTTTTAGGATAGGACTTTGTTACTTTTGGGGCTTTTTTTTTTTTTTTTTTACATTTAGACGTTTACTCCACCCATTGCGGTTCTGAAAACTGGAAGTGGTTAACAGTCCAGAGAATTTAAAGGGGATGGCCACCTTCTATCAGGATAGGTCATCAGCATCAGATTGGTGGGGGTCCACCAGGGGTGGTGGGTGGGATTCAGTTTTTATACATTTCTGTATGTATTGTCTTGTCTGGGCCTGCTCCGTACAGTATTAGAATGTATTGGCTCAGATGAGCCAAAAGTTATTACTTCGCGAAGTCTTGAGGGACTTTGTGTAATAACTTCGGGAATTAATTATTACTGTAAAAAACTTGGTACCGAACTCGGGTTCTGTTCCGAGTGGTACCTTGGAAGTGGTGATGAAGAGGTTTCCTGGAGATGCATACCCTCAGACAGCACCTCGCCCAGTGGGGGTCCAGAAGATGAAGAAAATGTATCATAAGTGATAACTCATCTCCAGTACGACTCGCCTACTAATCATTGTAATAATTGTATTCTGTAAAATGTGGGCATCGCGGGGAGTCCAAACATCCCGCCCCTGACAGCCTGCATTCCCGTGTCATCAGAACCTCTCATTCCGGGACCTCTACACCAGTCATATTTGGTATCGGAACGATCGGCCTGATGAAATATGTGTTTTTAAAACCTGTTGGGCCTCGGATATCCATTAGTTGTTTTATTGATATTTCATGTTGCCAGCTGAGTAAAGTCTACTTTCACACTAGCGGCACGGGTGTCCGGCGGGTGACATGCTGTAGTTTTAGTCCGGCTGCCTCACTGCATGTTTGCCATACTACGGTTGGAACTACGGCCCGCCCCCATTATAGTGAAAGGGACCGGAATGTAGTTCCGCCTGCACACATTCACTAGCGGCAGCACGGATCCGGCAGGCTGTTCAACCGCCAGAACAATGTGCCGGACAGTTGTGCCGCTAGTGTGAAAGTAGCCTAAGAGAGGAGGAGCCTGCCACAGGTAATGAGAGGCTGCGATGAGAATGGGGGGGGGGGGGTGACTCCTCCCTCTCAGCTCCGCCCTCTGCAGAATGGGGATAACAATGAACCATTGGGAACTTTCATTGACACAATTTGGGGCTCCGATCAACATTGGCTTGTGTTCCACGGCTTCTGATCACACAATTCATTAAGTTGTAAGAACGTTTGGTTTTTTTTTTTAATCTTTTTATTTTTATACTGTTTTGTGCATGTTTTGTATGTGTTTTATTTCTGGTAATTTTTGTAACTATGTCCTTTACCTTTTTAGTACATTAAAGCACATATTTAAAGAAGAACTCCCGCCAAAAATGTTATTCTCTGACCTGTTAGAAAGGTGCATGATATAATCTGTAGTGAATGTCATTTTCTTATCAGAGGCTGAAATTGAGAGTTTCCACTCTTCTTCTTCTTATTGTAGCTGGGTCATGTGACCAACTCCCTGACCTCCAACTGACCCAGGACAGCAAGCCAGTCACTTCTCTATTCATTCCTATGAGACTGAAAGTGAGGCTCCCATAGGAATGCATGGAGAATTAGACTTCCTGCCCACACATAAGTCTCTGTGTGAGTTGGTGGGTCTAATTCCTAGTCACATGACACAGATGAGAAACTTCAGGATGATATAAGTCAAAAATTCAGCTACTGGTAAGAAAATGACATTCACTACAGATTACATCATGTACATTTCTAGCAGGACATGGAATAAAATTTTTTTGCGGGAGTTCTTCTTTAATGGTTTTGCCTTGTACCCTGAACGAGCCCAGTAACCTCCCTTATAAGTGTATGAGTGCGGTTTGCGTTACCGTGTATTCGCTAGAAGTGTGGCCCGTGCTACTGTGAGCCTGCTTGGGGCGCTGTGGTGTTTTCTATGAGCCCCTAATTCATTTCTGTATTAATGTAAATGTCATGGATAGTGTCCGCGTGTTGGGGTGCATGAGGGGCTGTGTGGGGTGAGATCTAGGCTCAGTGTGAGGCCTGTGTGCAAACGGCCACCTAAATAAATGATTAAAGGGAGCTTCTTATTTTGTGTCAGTCAGTTTGAGATATATATATATATATGTAGTTTCATGTGAACGCAGTGGATGGCGTAGGCATTTTTATTAGTATTTTGTCATATTTGTATTTTATGTTTAATACATATTTAATTTGTCCCTAAAAAACCTCGGCGACATTTACACTTTACATTTTTTTCTTTATTCAGCACTTTTCCACGGTCATTGGGGGCATTGCCCACAGGCAGAGCTGATCAGGCTTCTAAAGCCTGTATTAGACAGGCCAATTGTCGGACAGTTTACCGCAGGAATGCTAGTTAGTGATGTTCTGGCAGTGTAATACTGCCGATTACCTGATGAATGAGCAAATCGGCCAATCGGAATCTTTTATCAGGTTTAAAAACCTTAGTTTGCTGGCGGCAGATCCGTGCTGTGTAATCACGCTCTGCTGCTGCCGCCGCCGCCACACAGCACTAGACAGTATGGGGACGAGCGATGACATCATCCATACTTACAAGGAGATCGCTGCATGTAGAATCGGGTTGTCTAGTACTGCCTTGAGACGCCCAGCGATCATATGAGGAAGGGAGAAGTAATAATGAACTATTTCCTCTCAGAGTCCCCGGCGGTCACTGACCCGACGTGCTATTACTAGATTGTAGGAGCAGGATGTTTCTTCCTTCGCTGTACGGCGCTGCGGTCAGAAATAAGAGTTGATCTTACAGGCAGACGATCGGTTGGGTTCCTTTGGAGCAGGACGGGGGCCACAAACCTTGGTTTCACCAGCCGTGGGTTGTGCACTTCTGCTGTGGAGTCAAAGCTAATGAAATAGGGAATATGGCGGCTTGTTCTGTGTGGAGTTTCCGGAGTGTGTGAATGGGGTATAAAATACAATACTGTAATGTACATCAGGGCAGATTTCTGAAACTAAGTGGGAAAATCTGTCTTTGTTGCCCCTAGCAACTAATAGGTGTTGTTTTTTTTTAAGACCGTTTGATAGTCTTCCTCATGGATATGCTCACTTCCAGTCAACATCTCAAAGCTGAAAACTTGATACTTCTCACAGCTGAGGGTTTGTTACAGCTCTGTGTGTTAGCAATTCTGTGTTCCTTTTCCAAAACATAAAAAAACGTAATTCCTGCTGTGACTTATCCATCACGTGAGGTCCATGGACCCCATAGACCAGGGATCAGCAACCTCTGGCACTCCAACTGTTGTGAGACTACAACTCCCAGAATCCTCCTGTCTAATGATGATCGAGCACCCAGGTGCTCAGGTGCTCGGCCGAGCAACCAAGCATAATTGAAGTCTTTGGGTGCCTGGTTTAAATGGGTCCCAAAAAAAACAAAAAAAAAACACAGACACACCCACAAAGACATACTGACCTTCCCTGGCAGCTCCCAACTTGCTTCAGCAGGAAAGACGGGGCGCAGAGTGGTAAGTTTTACCACAGCGCCACCTGCTGGAGGGAGGAGGGAGCTGCTGGGAAAGGTAAGTACGGATCCGTCATGAACTCCATTGAAAGTCAATGGAGGACGGATCCGTTTACTATTGTGTCACACCAAATGTATCCGTCCTCCATTGACTTGCATTGGGGTCATGACGGATCCATCTTGATGCGGGGAGGGGACTCGAGCATTGCGCTCGGGTACACTTGGTGTTCGGCCGAACACTGAGCGTAGGCATGCTCGGCCGAATAGAGAGTTCGGCCGAGCATGTTCGCTCAACACTACTCCTGTCACTTCAGTGGGAGTTACTAGAACAGCCGAGTAAGTTTGCATGCTGGGAGTTGTAGTTTCACAGCAGCTGCAGTGCCAAAGGTTGCTGATACCTGCCATAGACCTATAATGGGGGCGGTCAGGTTTCGCCATGGTGTCCATTGCTGCGCTGTATTCTTCTGGCGAATATGACAGGTTTTTCGATGGAGGCTCCGAGCAGATTGGACTCCAGACTGATAAGTATTACCTTCACTGACACACTGTAGCAAACAGTGAAAAAATATCTCTTGACTCTGCTCAGCCATATTCTTCGAGGTTGACCATAGAGTAGGATTCTCCTGGTCGATGTCCCTCTGGTACCCATTGTTGGGGAGACATCTTCCTGATGTTAGTCATGGAAGGATGAAGTGCCGAATGTGGATCGGATCTAGTAGAAGTGTCTCCTGATTGTCGCTGTAGTAGTGTAACTCAGTGTCCCCTTCCTCCGCAGGTATTGGCTTCCCCCTTCCACCATGTCAACACTCTACCTTCCCCTGTCTTCTACCTCAGACCCACGATGCATCTGGGTGCGCGTCTCCGGACAGTACTCCCCACACCCTCGGCCGGCCGTGCAGGAGGTCGAGACCGGACCTCGCGGTCTGCCGCTTCCATGCCTGCTGTCTCCTTCCACCGGCTCAGTATGGGGCGCCTGGGCCGTGTCGTACATGCTGGCTCCTGAGAGTCTCTCGGGGGGAGGGGACCCCCGAGCGTTCTCTCTCATTAAGCAGTGGGTGAACTACGCAGAATCTGACCTGTTGCCGGCTGCCCACGGCGTGGACCATAAGCAGGTGAGACACGGTGAGGGCTTCACAATGGACGTTCTCGGATTTTTGATGTCCTCCTGTTTTCTTACTCTCCTTCTCGTTTGGTCACAGACAAAAGAGCGCTCTCGTCTGGAGCTTGAGAAGATACTGGAGGTCCTAGAAGGTCACCTTAGAGTGCGAACGTACTTGGTAGGCGAGCGCCTGAGCCTGGCGGACATTGCCGTGTCCTGTTGTCTCATCCATCCATTCGACAAGGTGAGGTTTTCAAGTCTGTCTTGTTGAGTTGCGCCATAGGATGTTGGATTAATGGGTGCATCTTTCAAGCGGTGGTTCATCTTCAGGGGTCCCTCAGTCAGACCCTCCCATGTGGCCAGACCTGCAGAGGGCAGCTTACTTACCTGCTACCTGCCACAGGGTTCAGCTCCAGTTGTCTTAGGCCTCATGCACACAACCATATTTTGTAGCCATGCCGATCCACATTTTATTTTGAGGATTTGCCAAAAACCCTACTATTCTTGGACGACCCCTCTAATGGAGTGTGATCACAACTGTTTAAAAAGTCATAGATGATAAATCCTGTGTAAGGCCTCATTCACACATCAGTAGACCACGATCGGTGAAAACCCGGCTTGCCTTCCTGCTGAGGGCACAAGCTCACGGCGTCATAGCAACCAATA
This sequence comes from Rhinella marina, assembly GCA_900303285.1. NCBI lineage: Eukaryota > Metazoa > Chordata > Amphibia > Anura > Bufonidae > Rhinella > Rhinella marina. Next base: position 19,312 of record ONZH01003126.1, read on the forward strand.
ACGTTGTGCACTCAGCAGGACGACAGGCCGGGTTTTCATAGACCGTGGTCCACAGATGTGTGACTGAGGCTTAAATGGAGAGGCTATCCATAGTCCCTGTGCCACCTACTTTTCAAAGCTGGAGAAGAGTAAAAAGTATGACCCGAAAGCCCTATTTTGTGACCCTTTGAAGGCACCATTTAGGAGCGAGGACATGATAAAGGACCCCTTTGTTTTTGTGATGGCCTCCTCTATCATGGGGGATGGACTCATCCATGTAAAGGTGCCCTAATAACAAGGGCTTTGTCTAATGACTGGTGCCCTCTAAATTCCACTCCCTTCAGGGTCTATAAGCACAGATGTGCTATGTATGTGTACGACTAGGGTGTAATATATGGATGTAAGTGGACTAGACATCGTCTTTGGTCACATGACTGTAGTTCAGCACGTACATATGAGTGATGGACACATCTGGAATTTTCTTTCAACCTTGGCGCAACTAACGACCGTAGAGGGCCAGTGGCACCCCCGGGGATGGGACGGTATACAGAGTGTAAGGTGTCAGGTCAGAGGTCACCACTGACTGTAAGCCCTTCCCTTCCAGGTCATCTCTTCTTCCCTCAGACAGTCTATTCCCAACGTCACCCGCTGGTTCTTGACCTGTGTAAACCAGCCGCAATTCAAGGAGATTTTGGGACAAGTGACACCACTGAGTGAAGGTAATGACTTCTGTGCACTGGTTTGCGGTTTTTATATGTTTTCTCGCTTGCTATGTGATTGTCTGATCCTCCGACCCTTCTGGTGAGGCGGCCTCCAGGGGGAGAACGAATGGGGAGGTGGCCAGGCATGTGCGCGACTCTCTCCATTTTCTTCTGTTGGATTTAAAGGGATTGTCCAGCATTCTTCTAAACCCAGCGCCACACCTGTGCACAGGTTGTTTGTGGTACTGCAGCTCAGACCCATTCAATATCATGGTTCAGAGCTGGAAAACCAGACAACCCATGGACGGGAAAGAAGGCAGGTTTTTCTAATTCTAGATAACCTCTCCCTTTTAAAGAAATGATTTGCCCACTTCATAGACTAGAATGGAGAGAGACATTCAGGATCCATTTGGAAACCCTGCGTCTTCACCAGCCAGATTAGGAAATCACGGTAACCCCTGTTCTCCTTCCTATAGGAGAGCATCTCCCTCAGCCTCAGTCATATATAACCTACGTCTTGTCTCTCATCCCAGAAGCCAAGAGTGACCGTAAATCTCCGGCTGTCGCCTCAAACACTCCTGCCGTTAACGGCCCTCCCAAGACTGCTGCCCAGCTGAAGAAGGAGTCCAAGAAGAAAGAGAAGCTGGAACGGTTCCAACAGAAGCAGGAGAAGCTGAAGGAGCAGCAGACAGAGGTGTGGAGGCCACACTTGTGACCATGAGTTTTTGTATGTTTTCTTTTTTTAATATTTTTCTTATGCTTTTGCAATCACAGAAGAAACCAAAAGTCGAGAAGAAAGACAAGAAGGAGCTCGGTGTGATCGCCTACGATATTCCAACCCCTCCAGGGGAGAAGAAGGACATCTCTGGTCCTATGCCGGACTCCTATAGTCCTCAGTATGTGGAGGCTGCTTGGTATGCGTGGTGGGAGAAGGAAGGATTTTTCAAACCAGAGTATGGGGTGAGTGTCATGTTCTATCAGATATGCGCTTAAAGGGGCGGTCCAGGATTTTAACATTGATGGCTATCCTCAGGGTAGGCCATCCATATCAGATCAGTGGTTGTCCCGCACCACCACAGAGTTCTTCTGCTGTAAGTCAGTGCCCAAACTACACCGCTCCGTCCATTCACCTCAGTGGTAGCAGTACTGAGGTTACCAGCTCCCTCCACCACACAATGGATGGAGCTCTGTAGTTCCGGCATCAGAGCGTTTGTGATATAGCTTCTTGGCAAGGCCCTCTCACCAATCTGATGTTGATGGCCTATCTTGAGGATACACCATCAGTATTAAAATCCTGGAGTACCCCTCTACAGCATATATTGGCTTTGGGCAACCCTTTTTTGGTGGAAGGTTCCCCATGTGATCACTGGTTATCCGCTACTGGCATTCTCAGTGCTCAGTTTGCCTGCAGTGCCTCCACAGGGGAAATAAAGCATTACACGGTTCTCATTAAAGGGGGCCGGTACCTTCTCAAACAGCTGATCAGTCGGGGTCCCACCGATCAGATCCGATCAGAGTTAAATCCTGGAAAACCCCTTTAATATCAGCTGGTTTTCATGTAATGCATGGACACACTAGGTCCTCCACTGATGGGTTGGAAACGTCTGGGAACCTAGTGTAAGATCTGCACGTGAGATCATCGATCAGTACAGACATCCAGTGTCTCCTGGATCGATATAGCTCCTTGGACTATCATATAGCCGCCTCTTCATGTCGGATCAGCTCCTTTATCCTTGTGTTACAGAGAAAAAGTATCTCAGAACCCAACCCAAAGGGCATGTTTATGATGTGTATCCCTCCCCCAAATGTGACGGGCTCCCTGCATCTTGGCCATGCCCTCACCAACGCCATCCAGGACAGTCTGACCCGCTGGTGAGTACCCATCAGCAAGGCCGGATATATATAATCTTATATTGCAATGTCCTCTAGATAAGGATGAGGGAACTTCTGTTTTATTCAAACTTCAGTTTTAGAAGTTCGCATTCGGGTTAGGGTTACCGCAGAATTGTGTTATGGATCCCGTGACCGTAACCTATGGTCTGTGGTCACGGGATCCATAACGCAATTCTGCGGTAACCCTAACCCGAATGCGAACTTCTAAAACAGAAGTTTGCTCATCCCTACCTGTAGATACAAGGCATTCAGATGGTTCATAAATGTGTATAAGACTCATACTTACTGATATAAGCGTAGGTTAAAGTGGAGCTGTCGCCTCTCCTGACATGTCTGTTTTAGTGATCACATCCCCATGTGATAACAATTCTTATGACTCTATATTGGGCGAATCCTCTATTACTCCTACTGTAAGTGTATGAATGAATTGCTAGCAGTCTGCAATGAAGGTCCAGATGGACATTACTAGTTGGAGTGGGGTGTCCCTACACAGTCTGACATCATCCATTCAGTGCAGGGACCCCCTCTAACTGGTAACACCCTTCTGGACCTTTAATGCAAATTGCTGGCAAAGTGTTCATAAACTTCTATTAGGAATAATAGAGGAACAGCACATCATAGTTATAAGAATAGATGCTCCAGAATTGTTATTACATGAGGAATGCATGTAGTTGATAAAACAGACATGTGGGTTCCTAGGTCCTTCATCTAATGTCTACGGCCATCTTAACCCCCGTTTTGTTCCCCTAAGGCATCGCATGCGAGGTGAGCTGACCTTGTGGAACCCTGGATGTGACCATGCAGGGATTGCCACTCAGGTGGTGGTGGAGAAGAAGCTCTGGAGAGAACAGAAGAAGACCCGCCATGACCTGGGCAGAGAAAAGTTCATAGAGGAGGTCTGGAAATGGAAGGGAGAGTGAGTCACGGCCTGCTTTTACCCATCATTGCTCCCGTTAGATATATATTATGGCCTTCACACCATCTTCCTTCTCTTCTTACCAGAAAAGGTGACCGGATCTATCACCAGCTGAGGATTCTTGGAAGTTCGTTGGACTGGGATCGAGCTTGTTTCACTATGGAGCCAGTAAGAAGCCGCCATGTTCCTCCAGTTCTCTCCATCTGAGAATATTCCTCCAATCACTGATGTTCTTGTTTCCTTATCTCAGAAACTATCACAGGCCGTCCAGGAAGCTTTCATTCGTCTACACGAAGCCGGGATTATCTATCGCAGCAAGCGACTTGTCAACTGGTCGTGCACCCTCAACTCTGCTATATCGGACATAGAGGTGAGGAGTGGCTGGAGGAGCCGATATTTGAGACCCTCTTAGGCTACTTTCACACTTGCGTTTTATAATTCCGGTATTGAGTTCCATCATAGGGGCTCAATACCGGAATAAAACGCTTCAGTTTTGTCCCCATTCATTGTCAATGGGGACAAAACTGAACTGAAGACAACGGAATGCTCCTGAAAGCATTCCGTTCCGTCTTCAGACCGGAGAGCAAACAGCAGCATGCTGCGGTTTGCTCTCCGGTCCAGGCATCCGCACCAAGACGGATCCGGAATGACCCCAATGAAAGTCAATGGGGACGGATCCGTTTGATGTGACACAGTGGTGAACGGATCCGTCACCTGCACACATACACACAATACACACATACAGACCTAAACATACACAGACATATACACATACATACTTACATGCTCCCCAGCAGGTCTCCAGAGCGCAGGAGGAACAGGCAGGCGCGCACATAGGACGATTCCACCAGGCGCCCAGCGCTGTGGGGAATCGTCATCTGTGCACGCCGTCCTGCGCTCTGGAGACCTGCCGGGAGCATGTAAGTATGTATGTGTATTTGTCTGTGTATATGTGTGTGTGTATGTATGTACTGTGTGACATATGTGGGGCTGTAGCGCGGTTCCGGCACCACACATGTCCCTGCGGCAGTCTGGATACGGCAGCACCTTTCACCTGCCGGATCCGGGCTGCCGCTAGTGTGAAAGTAGCCTTAGGCTTTCGCTTCATAAATTTAAGACTGTCAGTTGCCTTGATTTAGTCTGCCGGATCTGTGAAGATCTCTTCTTGCTGTCAGGGAATAGAAAGTTTCCTGCTGACCTCCAAAGGCTGGAGTCATGTCAGTCGGCTCATCGTCAGGACAGATTTTCAGCCTTTAGTTGAAAAAACAAATGGTTTCAATTCAGTGACAGCAAGTAGAGATCTTGAAACTGAAGGAAATAAACAAGTATATTACAAGTTCTTATGTATTGATTAAAGGGATGTACCCATCTGAGACAAGAGGGGCATATCATTAGGATATGTCCCCATTGTCTGATAGGTGTGGGTCCCGCACCTATATTGAGAACGAGAGCGGGGAGCGCTGTGCCTGGAGGACCCCAGGTTTCCCCGGGTCTGGCCACCACCAAGCACTCTCCCCATAGTAGTGAATCTGACACAACTCCCACCACTCCCATTCATTTCTATGGGGGTGACGGCTCGGCTATATTCGCCGGCCCCATAGAAATTAATGGAGGGTGGCTGCACAACTTTTGGGGCTCGGTTCTCGATATAGTGCGATATGCCCCCATTGTCTGAGATGAGAAAGCCCCTTTAATGTTTGTTCAAGTAAAACTGGAAAAACCTCTTTGCACCTCAGCCATCTTGAAAAATTTTCCTACCGTTTTGTGTCTACGGATCCTATGTATCATATGTTTCCATGGTTACAGACTACAAACTTTATGTAGTCACATCTAGGAGCTTTATGTAGTCACATCTAGGAGCCACGTTCTCTTCTCTCTGTCCTTTTACTTCTTGCTGACATTCATTGGATCGGTTACTAACCATACGGCTGCTGAGCCAAACTACACAGGGTTTGTTTGTAGTCTGTTACCATGGAGACACATACGTCTGCCCAGATGCTGTGGACTGTCTGCAGAATGACAGGCAGGGGTGGACATGGCCTCTAAGTGTGGACTAGGTGTCTGGTTTATCAGGTCACAGTTAGATTATAGTGAATGGTCATCCGTTTTACTGACTGTTGGAAGGTTGGTCGATGGTTTTAACGTCCATCACATTGGTATTATAGGTAGACAAGAAGGAACTGACGGGTCGCACAGTGCTGCCGGTGCCTGGATACAAGGAGGGCGTGGAATTTGGGGTGTTGGTGTCCTTTGCTTATAAAGTACAAAACACAGGTGAGATCCTACGACCTTTCTTGTTCCCTCTGCCTCTGTTGTTGACCCGCCGTTGTTGACCCTACTATGGATGTCCTTCTAGATGAGGAGGTTGTAGTGGCCACCACTCGTGTTGAGACCATGCTGGGGGACACGGCCGTGGCTGTCCATCCTCAGGACGAGCGCTACAAGGTAAGTGAGCGGTGCTTCTTTACATGACTTGTTTTGGTTCGTACCTCAGAAGATACTTACTCCTCTCCTTCATGATTCCAGCACTTGAGGGGAAAGTCTGTGGTCCACCCATTCTCCTCTCGACTCCTTCCCATTGTCTTTGATGAGTTTGTGGATATGAGTTTTGGGACCGGTAAGTGTGAGAATGACTAGGCTTTGCCGTACGGAACCAGCTCTCGTCTCCTCTTCATCTTCTCCCATCTCTCCCCCCCCCCCCCCACCATTTCAGGGGCGGTGAAGATCACCCCGGCTCACGACCAGACTGATTATGAGGTCGGGATTAGACACTCGCTGGACTTTGTGAACATCATGGATGACAACGGGCTCCTGATTAATGTCCCACAGCCATTCTTGGTGAGGAGCTGGCCTGTGATATTTTATCATTTTGAGAAGGCCTCATCGTGGGGTTTTTTTCCGTCCTCCAACACTTTGAATTTTCTTTCTTGTTTTAGGGAATGAAGCGTTTTGAGGCCCGGAAAGCCGTTTTGCAAGCTTTAAAAGATAAGGGGTTATTCAAGGAGATAAAGGACAATCCTATGGTGGTCCCCGTCTGCAGGTAATGACCTTAAGAAGTCATTGCTCAGTTTTTTGGGACATTAGAAGCAAACTATTAACATGGATGGAATGAAGCTCGGAGGTAGGGCATGTAATTTTGTTAAATTCCATCTGCAGTGTGTGGGCACAAGAAAAAAAAGTTTCAGGAAACCTCGCCACACTTATCCTTGGGCTATGTGTGGTATTACAGTTCAGCTACAGTACACAATAGTGGTGTCCCCCCCCGCCCCCCAACCTTATACAACCAGTTGAAAAGTTAAAGAGGTTTTCCGAGATTTTATTACTGATGACCTATCCTCAGGATCGGTGGGGGTCTGACACCCGGGACCCCTGACGATCAGCTGTTTGAGAAGGGACCGGCGCTCCTGTGAGCCCCGCTACCTTCTCACCACTCATCAAGCACAGCGCCGTACATTGTACAGTGGCTATTCTTGGTATCGCTCTTCACTTGAATGGGGCTGAGCCGCTCCTAGGCCACGTGACCGATGAAGGTGACATCACTGGCCTAGGAAAAGCTAAGAGAAGGCCGCGGCTCTCACGGGAGCGCTGGTGCCTTCTCAAACAGATGATCTGCGGGGGTCCCGGGTGTCGATCAGGATAGGTCCTTGGTAGTTAAATCCAAGAAAACCCCTTTAAAGTACTGCTGCAGGTTTGCTCGCAGCCCTGTGCGAACCACAGATTGATTTCACGTTGCGTTCCACCAGAGAACATACTCCGCTCTGCTACATCTGTGATAAGGCTCTGTCTCTCTCTCTCTTTCCCCAGTCGATCTAAGGACATTGTGGAGCCGCTCCTCAAGCCTCAGTGGTACGTGCGCTGCGATGAGATGGGCAAGAAAGCAGCGGACGCCGTCCGTGATGGACACCTGTCAATCAAACCCGAGTTCCACAATAAAACCTGGTTTAATTGGATGGATAATATCAGGTGAGTATTGCGCTGTACGGATGCGAGCGCTGCTCTCGGCACTGAATACTTACTACTTCTAATGTTGAATTTCCTTTTGCAGGGACTGGTGCATTTCCCGGCAGCTGTGGTGGGGTCACCGTATCCCGGCCTACTTTGTTACTATTAATGACCCGTCTGTGCCGCCCGGAGAGGTGAGAGGGTTCGTGCGGCTGCACTTTAATTTGGGACAACACTCGGACTCTTTGTAGCATGCCAGCTGATACTGCACCCTAAAGCCGGCCATACACATTACATTACAGTATGTCAGCTGTTGCCACCATTTTTTAAAGATTTGGCTAGCCGTCCCAGCACTTCCCCAGCGGCAGATGTCCAAGGGGACAAGGATCGAGCATTTTTGATTTCAGCTGTCCTATCTGTCTCGTGGAGTTAACCAGAGGTTAACTGGCTTCCCCTTTTTTTAACCATTTACAGCATATGCATGCTCAGCTTAGCCAAGTATGCATATGTAGGGAGGATCAGGAGAGACAGCTGGCAGCCTAACACTCGAAAGTTGTCTGTGTGACTAGCTTAGAAGGGTTTTTCCGACCCCCCCCCCCCCCCCACTGATCAGCTTTTGGCAAAAAGGTACCAGCTCTCCTGTGAGTGCAGCGCCCTTCTCTCAGTTCGCCAAGCACAGCGCCGTCCATTGTATAGTGGCCGTGCTTGGTATTGCAGCTCGGCCCCATTCACTTGAATGGAACTGAACTGCGCCTAGGCCATGTGACTGATGAACGTGACATCACTGGCCTAGGGACAGCTGTGAGAAGGCTGGGGAGCTCACAGTAGCATTGCTGCCTTCTCAAAGAGCTGTCGGACCCCCAACTGATCAGGTACTGATGACCTATCCAGTTTAAAAGCCTTGGGAAAACCCCTTTAACAAACATTAGGTGACAATTTACAGCATTGATGCATTTATCGTACGTATTAACCACAGTTTGTTTGTATAGGATACAGATGGAAAATATTGGATCAGCGGGCGATCGGAGGAGGAGGTGAGATCCAAGGCCGCCAAAGCGTTTAACGTTGCGCCTGAAAAGGTGTCGCTGAAGCAGGGTAAGTACTTTGGTAGTAGTAACATAGGTCGTTCTCACTGACCTTATATTGTGATTCTTAGCACTTCTGTAACATGACGTGTGCAGAGTCACTCGCTGTGGTGTCCTCACTTTTTGAATTCTACTCCTCTGTGTTGTGTTGCAGATGAAGACGTACTTGACACCTGGTTTTCCTCTGGACTTTTCCCATTCTCCATCTTTGGCTGGCCCAATGAGGTTAGGATCTCTGAACATTGAAGCTCAGTATTTACGGGGGTATTTCCCTCCTAATTTTCAGATCAGGCGGTGTGGGTGCGGCCTCTACGACGCTCGCCAGTTCTGAGACTGAGTGACCGAGGCTACTTTGGGTTTTCTCCTTTACAATGGACGTCCTAGTCACCTATTGGGCAGGGAATTGTGATACAGACTCAATCAAGCCGTTGGGGCCATGTTGTATGTTCCTGCCCTAGTGGTCGGCATGGTGGTCACTGTGCAGGGAAACGCGATAGGACTTTGCCCTCCTTTCTAAGAATTGGTGTGGTCCTGGCAGTAGGACTCTCATCAAATCAGTAACTGTGGTATTAATAGCCCCTTTAAAGAGGACCTTTCACCGCTCCTGACCTGCCGGGTTTAATAGCTTTATGCATTCCCCATGTAATAACAAGTCTGGAGCATCTATTCTTATGGCTCTATGTTGTGCCATTCCTTTATTATTTCTACTAGAAGTTATAACTGAATTGCCAGCAGTCTGCAGTAAGGGTACAGAGGGGAGGTAACCAGTTGGGGGTGTGTACCTGCACAGTCTGACTCTATCCAATCAGTGCTGCCATTTCCATTCTGTGCAGGTACACACCCCCAACTGGTCACCTCCCCTCTGTACCCTTACTGCAGACTGCTAGCAATTAATTCATAACTTCTAGTAGAAATAATAAAGGAATGGCACAACATAGAGACATAAGAATAGATGTTCCAGAATTGTTATTACATGGGGGATGCATGTAGCTAATAAAACAGACATGTCAGGAGAGGGGAGAGGTCCTCTTTAAGTTGGATCTTCTAGTGGCCACCAGGTTCCTACCTGTCCATAAGCGGCAGTGTATGCATGGTGTCCCATTTATTGTATTTGTCTCCTCACTATGTTGGATAATGAAACGCATTATATTGATTTCCGTTAGAATGAAGATTTGAAGGTTTTCTATCCCGGCACTCTCCTGGAGACTGGACATGACATCTTGTTCTTCTGGGTGGCCCGTATGGTGATGCTAGGTCTTACACTGACCGGGAAGCTGCCCTTCAAAGAGGTGAGGTACCACCTGTACTTGTAGACTCGTGTTTATCCACGTAGGATAACCTGTCAGAATAAAGCCGGACATACACATGAGATAAGAGTTGGCCGAACGCTCATGACATCTGTCTCTCCCGGTTCCCTGATACACATGCCTGTTCGGCCAAGCATGCATGTGTTGTGAATGGGAGAGGAGAGAAAGCTGCTGCCAGACGTCTCTACTGTCTAAGAACAAAAAGATCGGAAATTAAATCCAACAGACCTGACTGTTTTCCCTCCCGGCATCTTCCATTGGGTGGAGAGTGATCAGGTCCCTCCTTATGCATTAAATGGTTTGTTACCATCACAAAATTGGATGACATACATCTAATACAGGGATCATTTCTTGTGAAACTACTACTACTCCCGACATGCTCCGCTCGCTTCTATGAGAGTTCCAAGAAAAGCCGAGCAAGTGTGCACACTGGGAGTTGTAGTTTCAGCACAGATGTAGTACTGAACGTTGCTGATCCCTCCTCTTGTAGGTATGTTCAGTTACCCCGCGTTTACCTCGGTGTTCCCTAATTATTTGGTCATCGGAAGCAGGTGCCTGTTGACATAAGCTTCAGACAGTTCAGCTCTGAAGCTTACAGGATTGTGAATGCAGCTGTGGCTATAGTGCAGGTCAGTAGAATATAAATAATGTGTTTACATAGTACTCATGTCGTCTCCATCCTCTTGTCCCCCCTCAGGTGTACCTCCATGCTATAGTGCGTGATGCTCATGGCCGCAAGATGAGTAAATCTTTGGGCAATGTCATTGACCCCCTGGATGTGATCAAAGGTATTACCCTGGAGGTAAGGAGATCATGTGGAAGTGCTGAGGTGTGATGTTATTGTATGTGTTTGTCTTCTTGAAGGAGCTTCCACTTCTTTACAAGTGATGGCTCATCCTCAATATCTGATCGGCGCACCTGCTGATCAGCTGATCGGCGGCGCTTCAGCCCTTTAACCCTTTTGTCTACTTTCCCAGGGTCTTCATGCTCAACTTCTTGACAGTAACCTGGATCCTGCTGAGATGGAAAGAGCCAAGGAAGGACAGGTGAGTCCAGATCCATCCATCGCCGTACCAGGTCGGCTGATGGACCATGTAATAAAACTGTCTGTCCTTTACTCCTTAGAAAGCGGATTATCCTGTTGGGATCCCCGAGTGTGGAACTGATGCCCTGAGATTTGCTTTGTGCGCGTATACCAGTCAGGGTAGGTTTACAGGTCTGGGGTTGGCCTTAAAGGGAATGTCCAGCTTTTAACGTCTTCTTGTTTACGGTGTGAAATTCAGTGCTGACTAGCTTCTTAAAACGTCTCTATACAATCAGAGCTCCTTTTTCCTGTTGAGTGCTCCAGATCCCCTGCAGAGTCCTAGTTAAAGGGTTTTCCAGGACCCAGTGGAGACCCATCAACCCACCTTAATTAATCCTTACCGGCCTGCAGAAGAAAATGTCCACTATGCCTACCTTCTCAATGTTGTGTGGATTGAACGTATCTCTCGGGAAATCCTACATCCGCCGACCTTTCGTTTTTCAGTCTGAATACCAGGTTTCCAATCTGGTCTATGGACGGGCAAGTTACTTGTGTAGGACGGGGGAGGTGCTGTGGACGGGGCCACAACTATAGTGTCCATGGTGCATGTGCAGATAAGGTGGGTTCAGGAGTTTGCACGAATGCCATGAAGACCAATGGTTCTGGTCCCATCCACAGCATCTCCACCATACTGGGCTGTGGAAGTGATGTGTCCGTCCATAGATCAGAAACCAAGTGTTCAGACTGAAGGACATGACGTCAGCAGATGTAGAATTTCGGAACAGAGGTGTGTCATGTGACCAGGTTCCAGAGTGGCCAATCCATGCAACTTTGAGACAGTAAGTACCGTATTTTTCGCTTTATAAGACGCACCCGATGATAAGACGTACCCCAGGTTTAAGAGGAGGAAAATAATAAAAAATATTTTTCATCAGACCCCAGATCAGCCCCCATCAGACCTCAGATAAGCCCACTATGTTAGACCCCATCAGACCTCAGATCAGTTAGGTGCCTGCAGCGCATTGCTCCCGGCACCTAATAGATACTAGTGAGCGCTTCCATAATGGAAACACTCACTAGTATTGGCTTTATAAGATGCACAGGCATTTCCCCCCCACTTTTTTGGAGAAAAAAGTGCGTCTTATAAAGCGATAAATACAGTATATTGGAAACTTTCTTTTGTAGGCAAGTTAGAATTAACGAAGGTGGAATGATGAGTCCTGGAAAATCCCTTTAACAAGTAACATTTAGGCTTTCTGGCATCACCACTAGAGGGAGGTCATGAGCTTACTGCATGCTGAGTCATTAGGAAGTTTAATATGCATGCAGTATGCAGTGAGCTCCCCCTAGTGTTAGCAGGCAGCCCACACACTTTTTACCCAGCCGTCAGATTAGTATCAGAAAAGGAGATCTGGATAGTTTGAGGATCTGGTAAGACAAGTTGGTAGTTTCTAATTTGAAATCAATTTTTTTTCCTCGTAATAATTCCTTTCAGGCCGAGATATTAACCTAGATGTCAACAGGATCCTCGGTTATCGTTATTTCTGCAACAAACTCTGGAACGCAACCAAGTTCGCCATGCGGGGCCTGGGCGATAACTATGTACCACCTCCATCTTCATTGGTGAGTGGTGGTGAGAGGGAGGTTTCCAGGGTCAGATTGGTTTGGATAGTTGGGTGGAGAATAGCGCACAACTCGCTTAGGACTGTTTCACACAAGCGAGGCCATGGCGGGAATCGCACTCCATGTGTGTGATCCTCAGTTCTGAAGGCTTTACTGAGTAGCTGCAGGCAGTGAGGAGACAAATGCTGGGCACAGGAGCTGACAGACTAGAGAAGATCTGCAGAGCATTGCACAAGAACAGGTAGGGGGAAGACCCTGTGTGTATCAGCAGTGTCATTGTACAGCTGGGACTTGTAGTCCTACACATACAACATGTTGCTGAGTATCTCAGCAGACGGACATGTCAGTCAGGGCAGCACTTGTATTCACTCCCTTTGCAGAGCAGGGGGGAGGGGCAGAGATTGTTGTTATTGCAGGTAAACAAAGGCCAGAAGAGATCCAGGGAAATGACAAAATATATATTTTTGCCTAAAACTTGCTTAGCTTAGTTATATATTGCTGACCATCAGATTTACAGTGCTATACATGGTTATAACTCGGACAACCCCTTTAGGGTAGTTGTTCAGGACACCATTATGGTTTATGACCTTGTACGTACAACAGAATAGCTTTAAGCCGGCGACACAAGTGAAGCCTAACATTCATGGGCCTGGTGTATTGTCCTCTAATCGGTGTCATGTTTCAGCCCTCTGGACAGGAGAGTCTGGTGGACCTCTGGATTCTGAGTCGTCTCAGTTTAGCAGTGGATCTTTGTGAAACCGGCTTCCAGAATTACGACTTCCCAGGGATCACCACAGCCGTGTACAACTTCTGGTTGTATGACCTGTGCGACGTCTACCTGGTAAGGACCCACAGTTCATAGATATGAACTTTCCACCATCATCGTCTTTTTCCATCTTCTCACTGTCCTTCTTGTTTTCTTCTTCTTCAGGAATGTTTGAAGCCTGTGTTCTCCAGCACAGATGAAATCGCCATTGCCGTAGCCAGGAACACGCTCTACACATGTCTAGACGCCGGCCTCCGACTCCTCTCACCCTTCATGCCGTTCCTCACAGAGGAGCTTTATCAGCGACTCCCCCGACGGTCCTCTGAGAAGTTCCCCAGTATAGCCGTCACTCCTTATCCTGATGCTACAGAGGTGACCGCCTCTATAATACCATCATTTATCTCTAGATTTAGGAGTAGGACCACTGTGTTGTCATGTAGAGGGGGGTATGCCGCATCTCGGGCAGGATGAGCAAAATTTTTTACACAGATGCCTTCAGCTGCCAAGCGCACATGTAACAGGTCAGCCAGTGTCATAGGGACAGATCTGCTGACAGATGACCTTTTAAAGAGTCTTGATGAAGTACATATATAAAGTTACAATAGTCTCGGCTGTTACCCTACTTCATGAAATTAAAGGAATTTTCCAGGACTGTAATAATCTTCAGGATAGTCCATCAAATACCAGATTAGTGTGGGTGGTCTTACTCCTGACACCCCTGCTGATCGGCTGACTGAAGTAGTCATAGCGCCCTAGTGACTGTCCCTGGTATTGCAACTCTCTGACTGTCCCTTTTAAGTAAGTGCAATACCAGTCACAACCACTACTAAAAGTACCGCCTGGGGTGCATTGTGTGCTGGAGCGCTGCTGTCCCTTTAAAGGGATTCTGTCAGCAGCATTTCACATATTGAGTTATTTATACCATCGGATTCGGCCAGTTATAAGCAGTTCTAAATTGTAATTGTTATAGGTCCCAGAGGCAGTTTTTGTGTTAAAAAACCTATTTTTAGTAGCTGTCACCCACTGTGAATAAGGAGCCCAAGGGGAGTTCCCAACCGTTGCAGGAGCCCGGGCTCGGCGATTCCTTGGAGCCCAGGCACGCCCACCTACTTAATATTCACTTCACTGACTCGCTCAGTGAAGCTTCGGAGCGGGTGGAGCGGAGTGCCGGCGCATGCGCAGTACATCAGGAGAGGCCAGTGCCCGCAGACTGCACGGGCGCTGGCCTCTTGATGTACTGCGCATGCGCAGGATTTCGTCCGAGCCGAAGCTTCACTGAACGAGTCAGTGAAGTGAATATTAAGTAGGTGGGCGTGCCTGGGCTCCAAGGAATCGCCGAGCCCGGGCTCCTGCAACGGTTGGGAACTCCCCTTGGGCTCCTTATTCACAGTGAGTGACAGCTACTAAAAATAGGTTTTTTAACACAAAAACTGCCTCTGGGACCTATAACAATTACAATTTAGAACTGCTTATAACTGGCCGAATCCGAGGGTATTAATAACTCAATAGGTGAAATGCTGCTGACAGAATCCCTTTAAACAGATGATTGTGGGGGTGCCTGGGAGTCCACTCCCCACCTATCTGCTCATGAGTTTTAAGGATGGGACATAAACCGGACCGTCCGAAGCCTATGTGGAAGGGATCCCGTCGGATCAGTCTGTGTCGCGTGGCTCTCACCGTCGTTTCGTTTCTGTCCTCGTAGTTCCGTTGGCGAGACGAGGAAATAATGAAGAATATGGATCTGGCTTTACTGATTGTGAAATCCATCCGTTCTCTGCGGGCCGATTATAATCTCACCAAGATCAAGGCTGACTGTGAGTAGACCCCGCCGGATCGGAGACCGCTCCTGTGTCTGTGTGATTGTTCTCTTCCAGCTCTGTTGTAGGATTTGGGACAGTGGTCTATGAACCCCTTTGGTGCTGCTTATTTAGGGTCTTTGATGAGGGTTCCTTTATATTGTTGTATAAATCTGTATGTTGTGAGCACCCCCTAGTGGTGGCAGCAGGCAGGGATTTTACAGTTCAGAATCAAATAAAAACTGGGCTCATCTCTCAGGATGGCAAATGATTGGGCTTGTTGCCATCCATCTATGTAAGCCTTCTCCAACAGCAGCCAGGCTGCCACCTTAACCCTTTCATTGCCTAGCATTAATATGTAATGCATCATAACGTTAAAGAGGACCTGTCCCCTCTCCTGACATGTCTGTTTTAGTAACTGCTTGCATTCCCCATTTAATAACGATTCTGGAGCTACTATTCCTCTGACTCTACGATGGGTCAGTCTTCTGTTATCCCTACTAGAAGTTATGACTGAATTGGCAGCAGTCTGCAATAAAGTTTACTAGTGTGTGTCCTTGTCCAGCCCTGATTGAATAGTGTCAGACTGTGCAGGGACACACCCCCAACTGGTAACCCTCTTCTTGACCTTCACTGGAAACGTCTAGCAATTTATTCATAATTTCTAGAAGGAATAATAAAGGAAGGGCACAACATAGAGCCATAAGAACGGATGCTCCAGAACTGATATTCCATAGGGGATGCAAGTAGTTTACCAGTACTAGTAGTACTAAAGCAGACATGTCATTAGAGGTGACGGGTGTTCCTTAAACGTATAGCTGTGTAGCGTCAAGGCGCGTCCTTTGTACGGAGTCTGGACTTTGCTCTAGCCTATACACAGTCTGTCACCATAAAGGTTGGCTGCCTTTTAACCCTTTGGTGCCATAAAGTGATAAAATTCTTTACGCTTTATCTAACACTGATCAGGGCGTGTCCTGTTCACTATATAAATACTGCAGATGATACAACGGCGTGTAAGCCCAGCGTAAAGAGGACCCGTCCCCTCCTCTCCTGACGTGTCTGTTGTGGTAACTAATTGTATCCCCCATGTAATACCAAATCTGAAGCATCTATTCTTATGACTCTGTATCGTGCCATTCCTTTTTTATTCCTGCTAGAAGTTATTCATGAATTGCTAGCAGTTTGTAATGAAGGTTCAGCTGGGTGTTACCAGTTGGGGGGGTGTCCCTGCACAGTCTGACACTATCCAATCAGTGCTGTCAGCATCAGGCTGTGCAGGGACACCCCTCCTTCCAACTGGTAAATCCCATTTAGGCCTTCAATGCAAGCTGCTAGGAGTTCATTCATAACTTCTAGCAGGAATAATAGAGGAACGGCGCAACACATTCATAAGTATGGTTGTTGCTAAAGCAGACATGTCAGGAGAGGTGACCCCTTATCTTGAAGTGTTTAATCGTCTCTCCAGCTTTTCGCATGTTCTTGTGCCGTCACAGGTTACGTGAAATGTCAGGACGCCGATACGAAAGCTGTGGTTGTCGCCCACACCTCATATATCACCGTCCTCTCTTCCTCCCGCTCCCTGGCAATCCTTGAGCCTCAGGATCCAGCCCCAGCAGGGAGCGCCGTCAACACGGCCTCCGATAAGGCTACGGTTTTCATGATGCTGAAGGTAAAAAGAACCGCCAGGACAGATGAAATGGCGTCTCCAGCGCCAACATCCCGCTGCACGGACAATATTATACGTTTCTCCAGTGGTGGAAGGCTCAGTGGCTCCATGTGTGTCTGTCTTCTCCTACAGGGGCTCATCGACGTGGACAAAGAGCTGGGCAAGCTGCTGGTGAAGAAGACCGAGCTCAGCCGACAGCTGGCAAAGTTACGTGAGCGGATGGGGGGAGCGGATTACAGCACCAAGGTTCCCCCCAATGTGCAGCAGCAGGACTCTGAAAAGGTGAGACCTGCAACTAGCAATACCAGCCTCTGCCTACAGATAGCACAGTGACATCACTGTGTGTATTACCCCCTGCACAGTGACATCACTGTGTGTATTACCCCCTGTACTGTGACATCACTGTGTGTATTACCCCCGTACTGTGACATCACTGTATTACCCCCCGTACTGTGACATCACTGTATTACCCCCCGTACTGTGACATCACTCTGTGTATTACCCCCCGTACTGTGACATCACTGTGTCTATTACCCCCGTACTGTGACATCACTGTGTCTATTACCCCCCTGTACTGTGACATCACTGTGTCTATTGCCCCCTGTACGGTGACATCACTGTGTGTATTACCCCCTGTACGGTGACATCACTGTGTGTATTACCCCCTGTACGGTGACATCACTGTGTGTATTACCCCCTGTACGGTGACATCACTGTGTGTATTACCCTCTGTACTGTGACATCACTGTGTGAATTACCCCCTGTACGGTGACATCACTGTGTGTATTGCCCCCTGTACTGTGACATCACTGTCTTTATTACCCCCTGTACTGTGACATCACTGTGTGTATTACCCTCTGTACTGTGACATGGCTATGTGAATTACCCCCTTTAACGTGACATCACTGTATTCCCCCCTGGACTATGACATTACTGACTGTTATCATTCTACTGTGTGCATTCTTTTTACTTGTTTATCTCCACTTTCTATGTTCCCTTAGATGAAGCAGTTTGAAACAGAATACCAGAAGGTGGAGGAAGCCATGAGCAGTTTCCAGGACATGGTCCAGTAGTAAATTATTTTCGGCTTTCCCAGGATTAGCCTGTGGCCCTGATGCTGCTCCAGAACTTTATCTTTTTTAGAGAAGAGGACAATGTTGTTCTAGAATTGTCTTGCAGGATGTATTGTATGTAATAAATCCTGTAGAACCAAGGACGGCTCAGCGTGTGGATTTCTGAGGGGACGAAGGGGGAATGGGAATAAAATTAAGATTCATCCAATCATTTTTGACCATTTTTTTTAACAACTGTAATTTAGTTGGTTGCTACGGGCAACACCCACTTTTTGTTCACTGCTGAGGGTTTGCTACCATTGTATCACAATACAATTCACATGCACAGAACCATTTATGTTGTAGCAAGATTTGTGCTGCTGATCTGAGAATAGTCTCTGCTAGATACAAGTGGAGCAAACCCTCAGCTGCGTGAAGTCTTGGGCTTTTACAGGTGTTTTGAGCCTCTGGATGTGAACAGGAAAGTTCCAATTCACTAACGGCAAGCGGCGGTTTTGAAAGCAGTGAGGGATTGAAACACACAGTTTATGATAAAATCATGGCTTCCATTCTTTGATGGATTCTACAGGAATTTTCCTTTTTTTACAGCAAAGATAGCGACTCAGACTATGCTATTCTTGCTTTCAAAAAAACCTGACAGAATGGAGAGTAGTGGCTGTATGAACAGGGCCTTATACACAAGTGACTCCACCTAACCAGCCAGCACCTTTACTTTGGCCCCCTGGAGCCACTGGTATAACTCTTTTAGGGTATGGCACTAATATCCGTCCTGCTATACTGGCCAGTGTGGTCTCATTGCCTGTAGCAGATTTCCTATCATTCATACCAAGTACAATGCAGCCTGATGCCACCTACCATCTTCCATGTCCCAAAGCATACGGCCCCCATGCCCCGTGGTTTTCAGTAGTGTCTGTACAGGCAGTGGTGGTAGGGAATGTACCAATCAAAAATATTTTAGTAAACCATGATTACTTATTGTTTCCTAGATGATAAGACGCACTTTCTTTAAGCAATAAATAGCTTGCATCTTATAGTCTGCAATCAGGGTGGTCCAGCAGTGCCAGACCCCCTGACTGTTTCCTTAAAGGGGTGCTCCCATGACTAATGTAAAAAATGAAAATCAGACATCATACAGTACATGAGAATCTCTTTCTAACAAAGCTAGAACCAGCCCTGTACCTCACATGGATCCAGAGATCTCCACATTCATTGCTCTGCTAGATTTATAGCAAGCTGACAGCTCAAGGGGAGTGTCTTTTCTGCTGGAGCTCAGGAGGCGTATCCATGCTCTTCCTATCACAGCTCAGGAGGCGTGTCTCAGCTCTGCCTATCACAGCTCAGGAGGCGTGTCTCAGCTCTCCCTATCACAGCTCAGGGGGCGTGTCTCAGCTCTTCCTATCACAGCTCAGGAGGTGTGTCCATGTTCTCCCTATCACAGCTCAGGAGGCAGTTGAATGAAATTGTGCATGTGCGGCCATCTCAGTGAGCAGGTCAAAGAAATGAGAAAAATATTAACAGAAGGTGGCGCTATACAGATACATTTTATTGAATAACTCAGTGGTTATGCTAAACTTTTAATTACATGGAATTACAAAAGAATTCAGATCTAGGTAATGGTTTGAAAACTGTACAATATTTTTCATGGGACTGTCTCTTTAATGATCCGGCAGAGCACTCATACAGTGCTCTGCTGGATCAATGAGAGAGGTGTGAAGTGTAACTCCGGCCGAAGGTCTTCCCAGGCCGCAATTTATGTGGAGGAAAGCTCTGTACTGCAAGGACTGTTGATGATGTCACCCATGGGCGGAGCCAGATGGGAAGTGCCAACAAATGAGTGAAGATGTACCCTACGGTGTAGATTTATCGAACTTGGTGTAAAAAAATACTGGTTTAGTTGCCCATAGCAACCAATCTCCACTATGTCTAATACTAAGGATGTGTTTCTGTGTGTTGCAGAGCTGTGTTTGTGTGCCTGTAGCGGAGCCGGGTGCTTGACCGGTAGCAGAGGTGTGTTTGTTCATTTAGCAGAGATACATTTTTAAAGTTTTCTGTTGTCTAAACTGGGGGTGTATCTGATAGTTTGGAAAATACGGTACTTCCTCTTCACAGTAATGACCTTGGTTTGTGGTAATAATGTCAGTCTGGTGCCAGAGGAAATGAGAGTAACAAAGTCCTGCCTCCGCTCTGGCAGGACTGTCCATAATAGGCACAGTCAGGAACCATCCCAGCATCTGAAAGGGAATGTCTGATCTAAAGAATCGTTTTGTTAGAAGGGAGCCCAGATGATAAACTGGTCACAGTGTGTTCTGCTTCTGAGATCCCCAGTGGTCAGCTGTCATGTGTGGAAACCCTGCAGCATTGTGTATTCATGGACGTACGCAGCCCTACAGCGTGAGAGATGTGATTTATTTTCATATGTTTGTGCTTAGCTTCAGTAATAAGTTGCGCTAAGTTACAGTCTGCAATCGTCATTCCTTCATTTTCAGACCCCTCATATACATTTACAACTTGCTCCTAGTTTCAGGCTTTCCTCAAGTGGATGTGTGTGTCCAGGATGCTGCAGTCTTCACTAGCTCTCATGTATCATCACAGCCCTTCTACATTTCATGAGGGATCTTCACTTAGTTGTAGTTCATTCATTGATGCTGAGGAGTATGTGATTCCTTCATTTTCAGACCCCTCATATACAGTTTACAACCTGCTCCTACGTTCAGGCTTTTCTCATGTGGATGTGTGTGTCCAGGATGCTACAGTCTTTACTAGCTCTCATGTATCACCACAGCCCTTCTACAGCTCATGAGGGATCTCCACTTAGTTGTACTTCATTCATTGATGCTGAGGAGTATGTGATTCCTAACCCTTTTTTTCCTATCTACAGCCTGTGTGACCTGCCTCCTTGGATCCTCTTCCTCCTCTCCATACATCTGCTGCGTACAACCTCCTTCCCCTCCCTGTTCCTATTTCTAAGGACTCTTGCACATGACCGTTGTCGGTCGGTGCCCGTATTGTGGCCTGCAAACAGCGGGTCCGAAATATTTAATGAAGACTATTTCGAAATTAGATTATTTTTTTCAATAAAATTTTCTCCATAGGCCATAAGTAGGAGAAAAGGAGGATATGTATTCAGATGAATGTCCAATGTAATATTTGAACAAGCCGAGTGTGGTAGAGACCCTCTATGCCCTCCCTATATCCTAATAGCACATCTATGACGGCGATCGGATTAATTTACTAAGAGCCGGCTTTTTATACTGGTCTTAGATTCCCTCCCTATGCTGTTGTATCATTCGGCGCCTTGTATATTAGGTGCATTTATAGTAGTCTGTGCACCCAGCGTAAAAACTACTCCTACCTTTTGGCACGAGTATTTTTTATTTTTTTTTCGCCAACATTTACACCTATTTCCAAGTGTAAATGTAAGTAAATTTGCCAGCGCCTCACGCCTAACTGGCAGACATGGCGTAAAACGGGCCACGTGACTAAGTTGTGGCACGGCCGGTTAGAGAAGGGGACTTGTGACTGTTTTCTGACTAAAATAGTCACGAGCACCTTAGTAAATGTGCTCTATTCCCTTTAAACTGCACAGCAAGTCGTGGGCGGGATCAACATAATAAGTGTACTATTGTCTCACTTCAGCAAATAGCATTAATTATGTAGAGAAAGTTAATAAAAGCCACTTACTAATGTATTGTGATTCTCCATATTGCTCCCTTTGCTGGCTGGATTCATTTTTCTATCACATTATACACTGCTCGTTTCCATGGTTACGAACCCTTCAATCTAGGCTTGGTGGCTGTGCTTGCACACTATTGGAAAAAGCGCCGGCCTATGTGCGTTCCTATGGTCCCGGCCACCAGAGAAGCCAATGCTTTTTTTCTTTAGTGTGCAAGCACGGCCACCAGTCCTGGATTGCAGGGTGGTTGTAACCATGGAAACGAGCAGTGTATAATGTGATGGAGAAATGAATCCAGCCAGCAAAGGAAGCGATATGGATAAATACAATACATTAGCATAACTCCCAACCATCCCAGATCCAGTGGGACAGTCCCAGATTGCAGTGGCTGTCCCGCCGTCTGGCAGCTGTCCCTGCGTCCATAGGACGCAGTCAGCCTTGGCTCTGACACCTCCACAGACTAGAGCAGCTGATGTCCTGCTGCTGAAGCTGCTAGGAAGGTAAGTATTTGGTGTTTAATTTTTTTTTTTTCTTTTTGTGAGTGGCACAATGTGGGCATATTACTGGGGGCACATAACTGGGGAATAATTACTATGTGGAGCAGTAAGGGGACTGGGTGGGATTAGTTGTATAGTTATGTTTTGGGCGGAGCTAGAGGTGTGGCCTAGTGAAAGAAAAAATTTTCTTCGCACGCCGCACAGTCTGTCACTCTTTGTTCATTTACTAAGTTGGGAGGTATGCATTAGTAAGTGCCTTGTACTAACTTTCTCTACATGATAAATGCCACTTGCTTAAAAGTGAGAGAACCCTTTAAGCTTAAGGGAACGGTGTACACAATAATGGTGACACGAGGCTCTACATAATATAAAAATAAAGGGTCAATACACAAGCCAGAGACAATCTCTCTTTACATGAAAGGTTCTTTAAGGAAACGCGCAGGAGTTAATTGGTTGGTGCAGCTGCGAGCAGCCGTCCTCTCTGCGGGGCTCAGTCCCATGACACTGCTTCAGAACCTAATCCTATTCACACGACTGCAATGCCTGTGAATAACAAGAGCAGAACTGTGCAAATAATATCCATAATGGCGGCATATAATATCCTCCAAAAATTATCTAAAACACAAAAACAGCAGTATATGGAGGGTGATGGAGTGTCAGCTCTTGGGGCCACTGTATTACAGCTTATAAAGACCTGTGTGCCCCAGTCCATTGCGCCTAAGCATCCATTGCCTACTAATAAGGAGATGCACTTGGCTATTCCTGGGGGGGTTAGTGCCTAAGCGCTTACTTTCTCACGCTCCCCCCCGCCTCGGCTTTTTGTGGGAGCACAAAGGATTTGTGACCTGTTACTTGTGCGCGCACACAAAAGACAGGCACACAAAGAAGCCGGATTAAAGGGGCCGCGCCGCTGTGAATTTCTACGTTTTACTCATTTTGGGTCCAGAATTTTTTTTTTTTTAAATAAAGAAAAAAAAATTTCTACATTTTTTGTGAGTGACTTTTTACGCACTGCCCTGTCCTCCTGTGGGGCCGCCCCGGTCTGTTTGTGATCCCATTGCTTTCAGATGATTGCTTCCTTTTTTCTGTGACACCGCTTGTCTCCCCGCACACCACACACACACACACAAAAAAAGTAACTCTCTTGACATGCAGCCGTCGTGAATAATTTGCTGCTGTCCCTTTAAGAGCGGAGGGAGGGACCCGCTGTCATTTATTGGGCTGATAAACACTCCGAAGTGGCGACTGTAAAGTAGAAGATTAGAGGTCTGGGTGAGGACGCTGACGGGTGGCCGAGAACTGCAGGTGCGGAGGGGATGATGGGGGTTATGATTGGTGACACAGCAATTAGGTTTGCTGAAGAGATTTGTAGAAATATACATGGGGGGGCACTAAGCTTGGCGCTGTAAGGGTTAATATGGGTGTGTGTACCTGTCACAGCTTCAGTTGTCAATTGTGTGTACGTTGTGGGTCTATACATAGAGGTGAGCGCTTTACTACACGTGAGTATCTACACTTACAAGTGTGTACTATATATATCTAACATAGGAGTGTGCACGTTACATGTCAGTATCTACATACGTGTGTTCATGCTCTTGTGTGTACTATATAGATCTATACATAGGAGTGTGCACGTTACATGTCAGTATCTACATACGTGTGCTCATGCTCTTGTGTGTACTATATAGATCTATACATAGGAGTGTGCACTTTACATGTATCTATAGATGCGTGCGCATGGTCTTGTGTGTACTATATAGATCTATACATAGGAGTGTGCACGTTACATGTCAGTATCTACATACGTGTGCTCATGCTCTTGTGTGTACTATATAGATCTATACATAGGAGTGTGCACTTTACATGTATCTATAGATGCGTGCGCATGGTCTTGTGTGTACTGTGTAAATCTATACATAGTGTGCACTTTACATGTAGATTATTTACACTTACAAGTATGCATTTAGTGCATACTATATACTTGTGTATACTATATAGATCAATATGTCGATGTGCACTGGCTACATGTGACAGACATTTGCACAAGGTCTTGTGTGTACTGTATAGATCTATACATAGGAGTGTGCACTTTACATGTGAGTATCTACAGACATGTGCTCCTGGTCTTATGTGTACTGTATAGATCTATACATAGCGTGCGCTTTACATGTGAGTATCTACAGACGTGCTCCTGGTCTTGTGTGTACTGTATAGATCTATACATAGGAGTATGCACTTTACATGTGAGTATCTACAGACGTGCTCCTGGTCTTGTGTGCACTTTATAGATCTATACACAGGAGTATGCACTTTACATGTGAATATCTACAGACGTGTGCTCCTGGTGTTGTGTGTACTACTTGCACTATATAGATCTATACACAGGAGTGTGCACGTTACATGTAAATATCTACAGACGTGCACATGGTCTTGTGTGTACTAAATAGATCTATACATAGGAGTGTGCTCTTTACATGTATATACAGATGTGTGCACATGGTCTTGTGTGTACTATATAGATCTATACACAGGAGTGTGCACGTTACATGTAAATATCTACAGACGTGTGCACATGCACTTGTGTGTACTAAATAGATCTATACATAGGAGTGTGCTCTTTACATGTGAATATCTACAGACATGTGTGCATGGTCTTGTGTGTACTGTATAGATCTATGCATAGATGTGAACTTTACACGTCAGTATCTACAGACGTGCTCTTGGTCTTGTGTGTACCATATAGATTTATACATAGGAGTGTGCACTTTACATGTGAATATCTACAGACGTGTGTAAATGGTCTTGTGTGTACTGTATAGATCTATGCATAGACTATGAGCACAATATGGACCTATATATAGCTGTGTGCGCTCTGTTGTATACTTCAGTACACGCTGATCTGTGTGCACTCGTCAGTGTAAATTCTGTATCTCTAAGTGTGGACTATAGATCCATGTATAGTGTATGCAGGTTGTAACCTTGCACCTTTGTACGGTACAGGCATAAACGCTGTCGACATGTGCACCATATAGCTGTATAGATAGGGGCGTGCCTGTGATCTACACCTATAAATAGGAGTCTCCTCCTGGCACCTGTTCCCACCACGCTTCTCGCTCAGTTATGTATCGTGCTATGTGCAAAGAATCCCTGCGGCCACATTAACCTCTCCCATGTGGGATTTACAAAAACGTCTTGATTTATTTATTTTTGTTACGCGGTGTATCAGACCTGTCAGTGAGGGAGCTCGTTGTCTACTGCAGTGGCCCCCAACCAGTAGGAGCCCCCAGTTCTGGCTATAAGCACTGATGTAGGAGCACAGCGGGCAGCAGATATTGAGAATCTCGTGTCTATAGCGGCAACGCGATGTTGGGAGGAAACAAGGGTCGGACTCTTCGGATTGTTACCTGTTGGATCCTTTGTTTTCCCAAGATAAGCGTCGTCAGAGGGGCATGTCAGCCGCTTATCTCTCTCCTTCCTCAGGGTGTATGCACACAGCAGAGTAGTTTTTGCTGATTTGCTGTGCGGATTTTCATTGCATTTTAGCATCAAATCCACTGCATCGCAAAAGGTAAAATCTGCACAAACAATAGACTTGCTGCAAATGTCAAAATCCGACCCACAGGTCAATTTCCTCACCGGTTTGAATCTGTTTTGATTTTGCACATCAGGATGCATCCGTTTTGTTAAGATGCAGTTCTGCGAAATCAAAACGGAAAAAACGGATTCACATCATTTAATACATTGAAAGTCAATGGGTGACTTTGGCGCACAGCCCTGCACAGAGTACTGATAGACTAATTTCACATGAGCGTGTTCCATCCGTGAAATATGCTTCATGTTATGGCTGCATATCCCAGACTGAATTCTGACCCGAACTCACAGCATCATCATGACTTATCATGCGGTGAGTTCCTGCCCAACTGTGGGTCTACTACACTGTACTGTACGCACAGTATTATGTGAGTACAGTACAGTAGACCTGTGATTGGGCAGGAACTCACAACATTGTAAATCCTGATGATGCTGTGAGTTCAGTTCAGAGGAGCAGCGCTCGTTCCGGGAAATGTGGCCATCACGCAAACTATTTCCCTGACCCAAACTCACATCCTCTTCATGACTTACGATACTGAGTTCCTGCCAACACAGGTCTACTATACTGTACTGTACTCATAGCATCATGTGAGAACAGTACAGTAGACCTGTGGTTGGGCAGGAACTCAAAGCATGGTAAGCCATGAGGATGCTGTGAGTTCGGGTCAGAGGAGCAGCGTACGTTCCGGGAAATGCAGCCATTACACAAAGTATTTCCCTGACTGGAACCAACAGCATCTTCATGACTTATGATGCTGTGAGTTTCTTCCCAAACATGGGTCTATTACATTGTACTTTACTCATGGCATTATGTGAGAACAGTACAGTAGACCTATGGATGGACAGGAACTCACAGCATGGTAAGTCATGATGATGCTGTGAGTTCAGGTCAGAGGAGCAACTTTCGGTCTGGGAAATGAGGTCACCATACTAAGTATTTCCCTGACCTGAACTCACATCATCTTCATGTCTTACAATGCTGTGAGTTCCTGTTGAAACACTGGTGTACTACACTGTCCTGTACTTATGACATTTTTTGAGTACAGTACAGTACACCAGTGGTTGGGCAGGAACTCACAGCATTGTAAGTCATGATGATGCTGTGAGTTTGGGTCGTAGGAGCAGCATTCATTGCAGTAAATACAGCCATCAGACAAAATGTTTCCCTGACCTGAACTCACAGCATCTTCATTACTTACGATGCTGTGAGTTCCTTCCTAAACATGGGTCTACTACACTGTACTGTACTCATGGCATTATGTGAGAACAGTATAGTAGACCTATGGATGGGCAGGAACTCACAGCATGGTAAGTCATGATTATGCTGTGAGTTTGGGTCAGAAGAGCAGAGTTCGTTCCAGGAAATATGGCCATCAAAGTGTTTCCCTGACCTGAACTCACATCATATTCATGATTTACAATGCTGTGAGTTCCTTCCCAAACATGGGTCTACTACACTGTCCTGTACACATGGCATTATTTGAGTACAGTACAGTACACCAGTGCTTGGGCAGGAACTCACAGCATCGTAAATCATGATGATGCTGTGAGTTTGGTTCAGAGGAGTAGCGTTCGTTCCGGGAAATGCGGTCATCAGACAAAGTGTTTCCCTGACCTGAACTCACATCATCTTCATGACTTACAATGCTGTGAGTTCCTGTCCAAATACAGGTCTACTACACTGTACTCGTGGCATTATGTGTGAATGGTACAGTAGACCTATGGATGAGCAGGAACTCACAGCATGGTAAGTCATGATGATGCTGTGAGATCAGGTCACAGGAGCAACGTTCGGTCTGGGAAATGCGGCCATCACATGGAACATGTTTCCCAAACCAAACATGCCTGCTTGAAATTGGCCATAGATGGAAGATGTGTGTATTTTCATGAGAAAACCTGGTAACTTTCTTATATCTGTGGGTGTCTCAAGATTAATGTTGTGGTGACCTATAGTACATGAAGATAGGTCAGGACTTTTTTTTTCCTCGAGGAGGATGGTTCAAGGTACAAAGATGCAGTAATAAATCAAAAAGTGGAAGAATTCTCCTGTGCTAAGGTTTTCTTATACGGTGCATCATTTGCAAGTGGAGTGTCAGCTCTTGGGCTCACTGTAGGCTACATTCATACGGCCATAATAGAGAAAAATTTTAACATCTATGGATCTTCTGACGCAAACTTAGATCCCCCTAGGATTCTATAGTGCAGGGATCCAGAGTCAGATCTTCTGGCCTCCTAAAACCAGCCTTATACAAAACCTGCAGATCAGTAGTAAATGCCATGTTGTTCTCTTTAGGTCCATCAGCTTCTTGGAAAGCTGGGTGACAACCAACATGATCTCTATCACAGAAGCTGCAGTCCAGCTTTCCCAGAACCCTGAAGGGCACAGGTAGTCGGTAATACAGGCCACACTGCAGTGCCTTGGCATGGATGGACTCTAGGGAGCTGCCTTGTCAGCCAATACAGGTGACTTTTGGTTTTTTAAAGCAACAATTAAAAGACTGAATTTTTCTAAATTTTTTTTACATGAATTTGCTAAATTTAATTTTACATTTTATTTTTAAATTACATTTTAAATATAATATTTTACTTTTCGGTGTCAAGTAATCCAGTAGGGCTGAGTATTGTAATTTTCTCCACCCCTCCATTGCCTCCATCGCATTAATAATAGAGTGTGAGCAGCGGCACAGATGTAATAATGGGGTCGCAGGCAGTAATTATGTGACAGGAGGCTTTGTGTGATTGAGGAATAGCATATTCAGTGGCGGGGAAGGGTGCAGGGTTTATATTAGCAGCTGGAGTTGGGGGGGGGGGTTAGGTGACAAAGCTGCTTGGCATTCCTAATGAGATGTGAAGATGCCATGTTAACTCCAAATTCAACAAAACGCTGTCAACATGCAGACGCGGCAAGAAAAATGGAAATGTGTTTGAGAAAGTCTCATCTGGTCGCCATGTGGCCTCCAGTGTCTGCTGAGGAAGATACATTAGACATAAAGTCATATACAGATCCCCTTTAAGGAAATTCTGAGTCAACAATTCAGGGCCTTGAGTGAAGAACGGCCACAAAGAGCTCCTCTCGCTCTGGAGGACCTGATGTGTACATACGTTACACTGACCACCCATTGATTTCAATGACGTGTGTAATATTCAATTTTACCAGTGGTGGCACTGTAGAGAAACTGAACACTTGTTTCCAGAGCACCCACGGATGATCTATGTGGTCCAAAGAGCCAAAATTGTCTCTGATAAGAAGGTTCTAGTCCCCTTCAAGTTTGACTAGGGACTGGCAGTGCTTAGGGTATCTGGAAAGTCCTGCTGTTGCTGACTGGCTGCCAGTAAGAGACTGATCTCATCTGGTATCTGGGTTCAGGGGCAAAAATTGAAGCCTCCAGAGATATATAGAGATACATAAGGACAGGGGCGTAGCTAAAGGTTCATGGGCCTTGGTGCAAGAGTTCAGTTTGGGCCCTCTTGGGCCCTCTTCATAGCCTTCATGCTGCCTGAGGCAAAAGTTAAAATGATACCCCCATCCCCATGCCAAATTCTCGACCTAACCCTTCCCTCCACCCAGAAGTGTAACTGGAAGATTCTGGACCCTAGCGCAAAATCTATGACAGAGCCCTTCCAGCATGCACTTTCTATAATACTGGTGTCTTCTTAAACGGCACATGGGTCTTTGGGCCCCCTCAGGTTCCTGGGCCCGGTAGCGACTGCTACCTCAGCACCCCCTATAGCTACGCCCCTGCATAAGGACTCATTCACACTAAGTCTCTCTTTGTTGCCCTTCGCGACCAATCAGAGCTCAGCTTTCATTTTCCCACAGCAGTTTAAAAAATGAAAGGTGCATTCTGATTGGTTGCTTTGA
This sequence comes from Rhinella marina, assembly GCA_900303285.1. NCBI lineage: Eukaryota > Metazoa > Chordata > Amphibia > Anura > Bufonidae > Rhinella > Rhinella marina. The sequence goes on from ONZH01003126.1 coordinate 48,706, forward strand.
GTGACAATGACAAATCTCTTATTGTTAAACGGTTCTGATACTCATACTGAGGCTCATAGTGATGACAGGACGTGATCCGAAAAGAGGCGAATATCACGCTCAGGGATGCTGCTATGTTTTATACAATGTCCCTTTAAGGGCTCCTTCACACATGAATTTGATGGTGTTTTTTGCTGTTTTTTAACGTCACATGCATATTTTATAGTTTTTTAAAGTTTTTTTTTAAATCTCCAAATGTGTGAACTGCTACAAAATTCGCCTTTAAAAAACAAAAACAAAAAACTGCTATGAATACACCCCAAATGAAAAAGAAAAAAAATATCTCACATGGATCCAGAGATCTCCCCATTCACTGCTCCAATTGATCTGGCAGCTCAGGGGGGGGGTGTCCTTTCTGCTGCAGCTCTCTCCCTGTAACTGCCACAGCTTCTAACAGAACATACGGTTGGTGGCAGTTGAAAATTTAAACTGAGTGCGACCAGCTCAGTGAGATAGAGGAAAATACGAAAAGCGACCAGCTCAGTGAGATAGAGGAAAATAAGGAAAAGAACAAACAGCAGGTGGCGCTATACAGATACATTTGATTGAATAACTCAGTTGGTATACAAAATATTTAATTACATGCAATTACAAAAGTATTTAGATCCAGGTGCTGGTTTGAAAAATGTAGAATATGTTTCATGATACGACCCCTTTAAGTGGTAAGTGGTTATTTAGGGCAAAGTAGTGTTTTCTGGGTATAATCAAAAAGCTTCCATTCACTGGCAACAAGCAGAGATCTTGAAATTGGTGAAATTTACTGAAATGTAAAGTAGACCAGAAAGTTATCTGACCTTTAGGTAATCATATACTAACATGTGGTCCTTCTCCATCCAGGCAGGTGCCCTCAATGAAGGATCCATAACTATCTCCTTGCCCCATGCTCCTCCCCTTTCTCTTCCTCTGGGGCCTGGCCATACCAGGCGGCCATGCCTTCTTCCCCAACTTCTGGTCCAAGTTCCTGTCCTTCACCTGGGGATCTTTCACTCATCAGGATCTGACGGAAGAAGCCGTGCTCAACGTCACCCTGCAGATCCTACTGGATAACAAGCATCCCACCAGACCCCCTCTTCGCTGGAAGATTTTGAGGTGAGGGGCTCTTTAAGGGTCCATTGACCCATTTAATGCATGACCTGCTGAAATTTCCCTGCCCTGTGCTAAGCCTCTGTTCACACTGGCTTCCATCTTCCAAAAATGGAATTGACGACTCTGGGATCTGACGGACACCATGGCACCTGACAGATCCTATTGACTTTAATGGTATCTGTTTGGTTTCTGTTATGGATTGCATGGTACGTGTGTAGCGGTATTTTGTCCTAATGGTGGATCTAACCACTAGAGGGCACCATACCTGATAGAGTTAGGGCCCACTGAGCTACATGAGTACTCATCCATGCTCCTGGACTACTCCCCATGAGTCACTGAATGGATAAGTATAGTTCATTACAGTTTTTTGCCGCCACGGAGAGGATGATGGATTCCTGTGCAGAGATCCTTAATCTCTTGGAAGACCCGGCAGGACGGAGGCTCAGGAGTCTTTCCAAGGTGCATGACTAAGCAGCGCAATTTAGGAGATGACATAAGGCACTTTTATATTAGCAATAGATCTTTATGCTTCTGTCTCTTGTCCTGTGGGATGATGTCAGGTCAGCCATCAGGGTATGATGAGAGTTGTAGTTTTGAGACACCGGAAGGGCCACGGGTCTTGTTTAAAGTATAACGTAGAAAATGTTCCTCTAATTTGGGATCCATGAGAACGCTGGATTATTATCAGATATATTAAAGGGTTTTTCTGAGATTCACATCCTTAGGATAGGTCATCAATATCTGATCAGTGGGGATCTGACTCTAGGCACCCCCACTGATCAGCCAGTGAGCACTGCAGCCTGTTCCTAGACCAGTGACATCACATTCATCGGTCACATAGACTAGGCGTGGCTCAGTCCCATTCAAGTGAATAGGCCTGATCTGCAATACCAAGCACAACCACTATACGATGTGTGGCGCTGTGCTTGGTAAGCTGTGAGGAGGCTGCAGAACTCAATGGAGCGCAGCGGTGTCTTCAGATGATCGGAGGGGCACCGGGTGTTTGGTCCTTCATCCATCTGCTATTGATTACCTATCCTGAGTATAGGTCATCAATATTATACTCCCAGAAAACCCCTTTAAGGGAATTTTATTTGACCCTTCACTCATCAGAGAATTGTGGGGTTGTCCGATCAGTCATTTTATTTTTTTTTTAAAGGGTCAGAAAGACTTAAAAAAAAGAGTCTTACTCACCTCACTGATCCCTGCTACTCCTATTCTGACAATTCCCCTCTAGTCTCTACTTCCTGTTCCATCTTGACACACAGGAAACCACCACTCAACCAATCACTGTAGAGGTGGGTCTCCTCTCTGTGGCCTGTGATTGGCTAAGCAGACATTTCCTGTGTGCTGAGAGGGCTCAGGAAGTACAGACCAGCAGGGAACTGTGAAGCATCGTAATGGGAGGAGTGGGAATCGGGTGACAAAGACAAAAGAATTGTTGCTTTTTTATGCCATTCTGACCCTTTAAAAAAAAAGATACTGCCAGGAAAAACCCTTTCATTGCCAAAATTAATTTCACCACAAGGTGGAGCTCACCACTTACAGATTTGTACAGCTTCTATTGATATCAATAGGTCTGTCTGTATACTGTCATTATAGGGCTGTGTGAAGGGCAGCAGGAAGTTTGGAGCATTGTGTCAGACTTAAGTATTCTGGATCTATGTAGATTTAAAGGGGTTTTTTCCCAGTAGACATTGACCACCTACCTGCTGAGCCTCCTATTCCACCACTCTGGAGTCTGAAGGGGCCGAAAGATCCATAGGAGGAGTCCAGTTAGGCCGAGGGTCCGGTTACAGGTTTTGTACTGGAGCCCAGGAGCTTGAGGCTATATGAAATGAACATGTAATACAGATAGGTTAGACGTGTTTCTGCCTACTATTGGGGGTCATTTATCAAATTGGTGTAAAAGTGGAACTGGCTTAGTTGCCCATAGCAACCAATCAGATTCCACCTTTCATTTTCCAACGGAGCTGTGAAAAATGAAAGGTGGAATCTGATTGGTTGCTATGGGCAACTAAGCCAGTTCTACTTTACACCAGTTTGATAAAATGACCCCATAATATATAGTATTCTCTATGACTATTAGTGTATGGTGTACGTCTGTAGATCAGAAAACCGCTCTTTCCGTCAGTCCTCGGTCTCGTGTCTGTGGAGGGTCACGTACGCAGCTCTTCCTCTTTGTCTGTATGGCGTGTGTGGTCCATGAGGTTTTGTATGTCGGGGACACGTGACCACGAGCTGAGCGTTGTCTCCATTCCTGTCACAAGTGTCCTACATGTAGAGCGAGATTGTCACCATTACATGTTATTGCATAATACTGAGCGGCTGCGGCGAGTGTGCTGTCTGTGGGCTGTGCAATGCCTCAGGGAATTGCTTATATAGCAATGCTGAGCTATTTCCAGAACTTATTATTTTAGCTTTAGGAGCAAATCAAAACTACAGCGGGGCGGCTGGAGGAATGTGTAATGGGCTCGGTTCTGATGCTGTATCTATGTAGTTAGCTTTGTTCTTTCATGGATATATATATATATATATATATATATCAACAGTAAGCTTGGTTCAGTTACCAAATCTTTACTCTGTGCTTGTCCTCTTACGGTATATATGCACTATCTTTCTGTACTTGTATATCTGTGCAGCAAGCTTGGGTCTGGTACTGCATCTATGTAGTGAGTTTGGTTATGTTACCATATCTATACAGTAAAATTGGCTTTGTTACAAAATCTATGCAGTAAGCTTGGTTCTGGTACCATATATATGCAGTATGGTTCTGTTATTGTATCTATGTAATAACCTTGGTTCTGGTACCATATCTATGTAGCAAGATTGGTTCTGGTACCATATCTATGTAGTTAGCTTGGTTCTGGTACCATATCTATGTAGTAAGCTTGGTTCTGGTACCATATCTATGTAGTAAGCTTGGTTCTGGTACCATATCTATGTAGTAAGCTTGGTTCTGTTACCATATCTATGTAGTAATCTTGGTTCTGTTACCATATCTACGTAGTAAGCTTGGTTCTGGTACCATATCTATGTAGTAAGCTTGGTTCTGTTACCATATCTATGCAGATAGCTTGGTTCTCTTACTGTATTTAATTAATTAGCTTGGTTCTGATACCATATCTGTGTAGGCAGATTGGTTCTAGTGCTGCATCCATTTACTAAGTTTGGTTCCATAATGTTCTATGTAGTAATGTTGGGTCTGTTACCATATCTATGTAGTTAGCTTTGTTCTGGTACCATATGTATGTAGTAAGCTTGGTTCTTGTACTGTATCTATAGAATAAGCTTGGTTCTGGTACCATATCTATGTAGCGAATTTGGTTCTGGTACTGCATCCATTTACTAAGCTTGGTCCCATACTGTTCTATGTAGTAATCTTGGGCCTGTTACAATATCTATGTAGTAAGCTTGGTTCTCTTACTGTATCTATAGAATAAGCTCGGTTCTGGTACCATATCTATGTAGTACGTTTGGTTCTAGTGCTGCATCCATTTACTAAGCTTGGTTCCATACTGTTCTATGTAGTAATCTTGGGTCTGTTACCTTATGTATGTAGTAAGCTTGGTTCTTGTACTGTATCTATAGAATAAGCTCGGTTCTGGTACCATATCTATGTAGCAAATTTGGTTCTGGTACTGTATCCATTTACTAAGCTTGGTTCCATACGGTTCTATATAGCAATCTTGGGTCTGTTACCTTATGTATGTAGTAAGCTTGGTTCTCTTACTGTATCTATAGAATAAGCTTGGTTCTGGTACCATATCTATGTAGTACGTTTGGTTCCAGTACTGCATCCATTTACTAAGCTTGGTTCCATACTGTTCTATGTAGTAATCTTGGGCCTGTTACAATATCTATGTAGTAAGCTTGGTTCTTGTACTGTATCTATAGAATAAGCTTGGTTTTGGTACCATATCTGTGTAGTACGTTTGGTTCTAGTACTGCATCCATTTACTAAGCTTGGTTCCATACTGTTCTATGTAGTAACATTGGGTCTGTTACAATATCTTTGTAGTAAGCTTGGTTCTCTTACTGTATCTATAGAATAAGCTGGGTTTTGGTACTATTATCTATGTAGTAAGTTTGGCTCTAGTGCTGCATCCATTTACCGAGCTTGGTTCCATACTGTTCTATGTAGTAAGCTTGGTTCTGTTACACCTGAAATCTATGCCAGCTCCTTATTGGCTTATTTTTAATACTCTGCAGACCTAATAATGCTGCCATGCAGTAACTGTCAAGCTTACGGTTACAACTCTATCTGCCTGATTTCCTCCTGCCATAGTTGAGTGGGAAGCCCACATAACAATGGCTCCCCACTTATCACCTGCTGACTCCTTCTGCCCAATCATAGACAGAACTTTACTCTCATACAGTTATAGCTGCTCTGACATCTCTGTCCCCTACCTGCCCTCATCTCTATCCCTTCACTAGCCTAGACCACCAGGGATCTTTACAGTAACCCCTTCATGGCCCTAGACCACGAGAGATACTGGAATGAACTCCCTTACTACCTTAGACCACCAGATATACTGACGTTAACTCCTTCACTGCCCTATACCACCATAAGTTCTAACATGAACCCTTTCACTGCCTTAGATCACCATGGATGCTGACACTAACACCACCAGGCCATCGCTATCCTTGACTACTAGGGATACAGAGGCTTTAAGGGAACATTTCTAGCAATGAGGCTGAAAATTGGCTATAGCCAACTACAGTGAACCCAGAAGTACATATAGCACCCATTTACTATAGCTTGTAGTTGTATTCTGAGACAGGGCCGGACTTGGACTGAAATTCCACCCTGCATTTTAAAATAGACAGTCCCAATTGTGTAGTGAATGTGAAATATATTTGCACCCCTGCCTGCCCACCCCAGTGATAATGGTATATTTGGATGGACATTACATTACAACTAAACATCCAGGAGAATACATCACCACATACCTAATCCTTCCAGTGATGTCTCCTCAAATGTTGATGTTCTCTTCTCTCTTCTTCTCCATTGGGAGCAGACCACAATGACGACTTCTCTCAGCCACGTCTCGTCTCTGCAGAGTTTACCACACAGACATCTTAGGAACCTCACGTTTTCAACATCCTTTTCCTCCTGGTGCCCCAACAGGGTCATCTTGCTGCTACCCTAATACTGTACCCGCTGTTCTCTTTCATGTTCCCAAGTACTATACTGTAGAAATAATAGTGCCATACAGAGAGTAACCCCATAGTAACAGTGCTCCCCAAAGTCCCACCAATTAAAATTCTTTCCCTCATTACTAATAGTGCCCCCTTCAGTGATAATGCTCCCTCAGAGTGCCCGGTTAGTAGTAGTGTCCTCCATATTGTGTCAAATAATAATGCTCCCCCACTGTACCACCAGTAGTAATAAGGACCTTTATAGTCCTCAAGTAGTTATCATAGGTTACTGTACAGTGCCCAAGTAGTTATGATAGGCCCCTCTATAGTGCCCCAAGTAGTTATCATAGGCCCCTCTATAGTGCCCTAGTAAGTAATATAGGCCCCTCTATAGTGCCCCCAGCAGTTAATATAGCCCCCTCTACAGTGCCCCTAGTAGTTAATATAGCCCCTCTGTAGTGCCCCAAGTAGTTATCATAGGCCCCTCTATAGTGCCCCAAGTAGTTATCATAGGCCCCTCTATAGTGCCCTAGTAAGTAATATAGGCCCCTCTATAGTGCCCCCAGCAGTTAATATAGCCCCTCTACAGTGCCCCTAGTAAGTTAATATAGGCCCCTCTATAGTGCCCCAAGTAGTTAATATAGGCCCCTCTATAGTGCCCCAAGTAGTTATCATAGGCCCCTCTATAGTGCCCCAAGTAGTTATCATAGGCCCCTCTATAGTGCCCTAGTAAGTAATATAGGCCCCTCTATAGTGCCCCCAGTAGTTAATATAGCCCTTTCTATAGTGCCCCTAGTAGTTAATATAGACCCCTCTATAATGCCCCCAGTAGTTATCATAGGCCCCTCTATAATGCCCCCAGTAGTTATCATAGGCCCCTCTATAGTGACTCAAGTAGTTATCAAAAGCCGCTCTATAGTGCCTTAATAAGTAACACAGGCCCTTGTATAGTGCCCCCAGTAGTTTTTATAATCCCCTGTATAGTTCCCCAGCAGATAAATATAGGCTTCTCTATAGTGCCCCAGTAGTTGACATAGACCCCTTTATAGTGCCCCAAGTAGTTATCATAGGCCCCTCTATAGTGCCCTTAGTAGTTGACAAAAGCCCCTCTATATGCATCTACTATATGCATTATGTGCAAAGCTACCGCTTCACTGGTGCAGATAATTGCATGTGTTCAGTGGATTTCGGTGGCTCTTCATGAGATCACATAGTCGCGGTTTCCTTCATGTTCTCAGTTCGCTGTAGACTTTTCAGCCCTCTTATTCAGCCTATTAATAATAGGAAAGGAGTCATCAGGGATTGAAGGGAGACGGAGAGATGACTAAGGGAGCAGGTGCATGGAGAAATAATGAGGGGATGACCGCACAACATCCTCGTCTCTATAAGTCCCCCCTGCTGAGGCGGCCATTGATGTAATTTTCTGCTGCAGCCTGGGGGCAGCGGTGCTGACTCACCACATATAACCCCCCGATAAGCCGCATTACATCTGTATGACATACAGGTGCTATCCATGGTCCTGTACTGTGCATATGCCAGGATCAGCACTATAGTTCCAGGAGTCTACAGTCATGGCCAAAAGTTTTGAGAATGATACAAATATTAATTTTTACAAAGTCTACTGCTTCAGTTTTTCTAATGGCAATTTGCATATACTCCAGAATGTTATAAAGAGTGATCAGCTTAACAGCAATTACTTGCAAAGTCAATATTTGCCTAGAAAATGAACTTTATCCCCCAAAACACATTTCAACATCATTGCAGCCCTGCCTTAAAAGGACCAGCTAACATCGTTTCAGTGATTGCTCCATTAACACAGGTGTGGGTGTTGATGAGGACAGGGCTGGAGATCAATCTGTCATGATTAAGTAAGAATGACACCACTGGACACTTTAAAAGGAGGCTGGTGCTTGGCATCATTGTTTCTCTTCTGTTAACCATGGTTATCTCTAAAGAAACACGTGCAGTCATCATTGCACTGCACAAAAATGGCCTAACAGGGAAGAGTATCGCAGCTAGAAAGATTGCACCTCAGTCAACAATCTATCGCATCATCAAGAACTTCAAGGAGAGAGGTTCCATTGTTGCCAAAAAGGCTCCAGGGCGCCCAAGAAAGACCAGCAAGCGCCAGGACCGTCTCTTAAAAGTGTTTCAGCTGCGGGATCGGGCTACCAGCAGTGCAGAGCTTGCTCAGGAATGGCAGCAGGCAGGTGTGAGTGCATCTGCACGCACTGTGAGGCGGAGACTCTTGGAGCAAGGCCTGGTCTCAAGGAGGGCAGCAAAGAAGCCACTTCTCTCCAGAAAAAAACATCAGGGACAGACTGATATTCTGCAAAAGGTACAGGGAGTGGACTGCTGAGGACTGGGGTAAAGTCATTTTCTCTGATGAATCCCCTTTTCGATTGTTTGGGACATCTGGAAAACAGCTATTCGGAGAAGACGAGGTGAGCGCTACCACCAGTCTTGTCTCATGCCAACTGTAAAGCATCCTGAAACCATTCATGTGTGGGGTTGCTTCTCAGCCAAGGGAATCGGCTCTCTCACAGTCTTGCCTAAAAACACAGCCATGAATAAAGAATGGTACCAGAATGTCCTCCGAGAGCAACTTCTCCCAACCGTCCAAGAGCAGTTTGGCGATCAACAATGCCTTTTCCAGCATGATGGAGCACCTTGCCATAAAGCAAAGGTGATAACTAAATGGCTCAGGGAACAAAACATAGAGATTTTGGGTCCATGGCCTGGAAACTCCCCAGATCTTAATCCCATTGAGAA
>ONZH01003127.1:0-41973 GCA_900303285.1 Rhinella marina
TTGTTGAATCTATGCCACGAAGAATTGAGGCAGTTCTGAAGGCAAAAGGGGGTCCAACCCGTTACTAGCATGGTGTACCTAATAAAGTGGCCGGTGAGTGTAGGTGTGTTGCTCCTAGTGACCTCTATGTGCATACAGCAACCAATGAGAGGTTGCTTGTTTCTGTGAGTTTTGCTTAGTTTATAACATGTACCTGAGGGAGTGGCACCTTCAGGTGTGAATGCGCTCTTAGCTTATCTTGAGTAGCATTCTTGTGCACTTTTGCTCTTCCTATCAAATTGAGCGCCTTGATTGTGTGGTACATATAGGTGTGTTTGCTCCTCCTCGAGCATTTTAGTGCTCGCTCATCTCTACTCCCTAACCATCTTTCTGTACAGCTCCCCCCTACTCTGCCTAGACTGGGGACAGGTGACAGTGTCTTGCTGGGGTGACATAAAACTGGCAAAGGCCTTGGAGAGCGTTCCCCTGCCAGTGCTGGACAAGCTGCCTGCTCGCCTCCTCTCCCCCGCTACTTGGCCCACAGAACCATGCCCTCTGCCGCTAGCAGCGTCAGATGGGAAGAATTGTTTCAGCTTGTGCACCAGGGCCTGTTGATATCTATTCACTCTCATACTCCTTTCCTCTGCAGGGATGAGAGTGGAAAGGTTCTGCTTGTACCGTGGGTCCAGGAGAGTGAACACCCAGTAATCGGTGTTTGAAAAAATTCTTCTAACGCGAGGGTCACGGGATAGGCAGCCTAACATGAAGTCTGCCATGTGCGCCAGAGTCCCAACACGCAAGAATTCCCTCTCCTCACTGGCCTGACTCTCCATTTCCTCCTCCTCCTCCTCCAAGTCCTCCTCTTCAGCCCATACACGCTCAAGAGTTAAGGACTGAGCACTGGTACCCTCTACTGTCTCGCCCACATTCTCCTTCTCATCCTCATCCCCCTCCTCCGATACGCGCTGAGAAACAGACCGGAGGGTGCTCTGGCTATCAAGCGACGTATCTTCCTCCACCGTCTCTTGTGACAAGCGCAAAGCATTCGACTTGATGCTGAGCAGTGAGTTTTTCAACAGGCAAAGCAGCGGGATGGTGAGGCTGATAATGGCGGCATCGCCGCTGACCATCTGTGTTGACTCCTCAAGGTTGCTCAACACCTGGCAGATATCAGACATCCAAGTCCACTCCTCATTGTAGACTTGAGGAATCTGACTGACCTGACTACCAGTTCTGGTGGAAGTTGACATCTGGCAGTCTACAATCGCTCTGCGCTGCTGGTAAACTCTGGATAACATGTTTAATGTCGAATTCCATCTCGTGGGCACGTCGCACAACAGTCAGTGAGCGGGAAGTTGTAGGCGGCGCTGCGCTGCCCTGAGAGTGGCAGCATCTGTGGTCGACTTGCGGAAATGCGCACAGATGCGGCGCACCTTGGTGAGCAAATCAGACAGATTGGGGTATGTCTTGAGGAACCGCTGAACTATGAGATTGAACACGTGGGCCAGGCATGGCACATGTGTCAGTCTGCCGAGTTGCAGAGCCGCCACCAGGTTACGCCCGTTGTCACACACAACCATGCCTGGCTTGAGGTTCAGCGGTGCCAGCCACACATCGGTCTGCGCTGTGATGCCCTGTAACAGCTCTTGGGCGGTGTGCCCTTTGTCACCTAAGCTCAGCAGTTTGAGCACCGCCTGCTGGCGCTTACCCACGGCACTGCTGCTGCACCTAGAGCTACCGACTGAAGGCGCCGTGCCCACGGATGGTAATTCAGTGGAGGAGGAGGAGGGGTCGGAGGAGGAGGAGGCATAGTACGTCTGAGAGACCGTGACCGAGGTAGGCCCCGCAATCCTCGGTGTGGGCAGTACATGAGCGGCCCCAGGATCATTCTCGGTCCCAGCCTCCACCAAGTTAACCCAATGTGCCGTCAGTGAGATATAGTGTCCCTGCCCGGCAGCACTTGTCCACGTGTCCGTGGTTAGGTGGACCTTCTCAGAAACAGCGTTGGTCAGGGCACGGATGATGTTCTGTGACACGTGCTGGTGTAGGGCTGGGACGGCACATCGGGAAAAATAGTGGCGGCTGGGGACCGAATACCGAGGGGTAGCCACCGCCATGAGATTGCGAAAGGCCTCGGTCTCTACCAGCCTATAGGGCAGCATCTCCAGGCTAAGCAATTTGGAGATGTGGACGTTGAGGGCTTGGGCATGTGGGTGGGTGGAACTGTATTTCCTCTTGCGCTCCAGCGTCTGCTGTAAAGACAGCTGAACGCTGCGCTGGGACATATTGGTGGACACTGTGGAGGATCGTGGAGGCGAAGGTGTGGTTTTCCGGCGGGAGGCGCTCGTGCCGGGGTCCTGGGCAGGGGGTTGACTAGCAGAGGCAGCGAGTGACGCAGGGGGTTGACTAGCAGAGGCAGCGAGTGACACAGGGGAAGGAGCAGTGGTGTGACCCGCAGGAGGTGGTGAACGGCCTTGTTTCCATTGAGTGGGGTGTTTAGCACTCATATGCCTGCGCATGCTGGTGGTGGTTAGTCTAGTAGTGGTGGCACCCCTGCTGATCCTGGTGTGGCACAGGTTGCACACCACAGTCCGTCGGTCATCCTCACTTTCTTTAAAGAACCTCCAGACTTGCGAACATCTAGGCCTCGCCACGGGAGCTTTACTACATGAAACAGTTGCTGCTGATGCACCAGCTCTGGCCCTTCTTCTCCCTCTGGCCACACCACTGCCTCTTACAACCTGTTCTGGTGCAGCACTCGCCTCCGCCTCAGAAGCACTGTCTTCACTCGGCATATCAACACAGCTTGGGTCAGTCACCTCGTCATCCTCCGATTCCTCAGTCTGCTCCCCCCTCGGACTTCCTGCCCTGACAACAACTTCACCACTGTCTGACAACCGTGTCTCCTCATCGTCCGACACCTCTTTACAAACTTCTTCCATTAACTCAACATTGTCATCATCATCATCATCACCCACAGACTGCGACAGTTGGAAAACTTGGGCATCGGGAACGAGGTCAGCAGCAACCTGAGAAGTGGTTTGTGACTCTGGGAAGGGTCCAGAAAACAGTTCCTGAGAGTATGCCGGATCGCATTCCAAATTTTCCTGGGAGGGGGCAGACTGGGGGGAAGGAGGTTGAGGTGGAGGAGCCAGAGGAGTGCTCCCTTGGGTAACGTGGGTGGACTGCGTGGAAGACTGACTGGTGGACAAATTACTTGAAGCATTGTCCGCAATCCACGACATCAGCTGTTCGAACTGTTGTGGTTTCAACAGTTCTTCTCTGCAGTAATTGAATGCCCACGCCCACGCCCTCGTCCTCGACCCTTAGCCCTGGGGTTCAACATTTTCTGTATATAAGTGTATTATATGAAAAATAAAAAATAAATGGGCCTGGTGTACTGAAACCCACAAACTTGTTCAGTCTGGTTTAATTAAGTGACGTAAAGAAAGTGTCACCTGGACAAAAAATACGGATTGGAGTGAGTGGACAGCTGAACTGTGACACACAGAATGGTTCAACACTGCTATGTGAAACGGATTCGTATCACTGAGCTAAAACAACAAAAAAACTATTTTTTTTTATATTTTTTTATATTTTTTTTTATTTTTGTTTTTTTTGGAACGTGACGTGCAGAAACTATCGTAGAGCTAACTGACACCCTACTGACGGTGGCTATTTAGACTGAGACCCAGACAAATGTCGCACAGAGATTTTTGGGATCAAGCTATATACGTGACAGGCAGCAAAAGACTTGGTTGTATTAAGTGACGTACAGAAAGTGTCACCTGGACAGAAAATACGGATTGGCGTGAGTGGACAGCTGAACTGTGACACACAGAATGGTTCCACACTGCTGTGTGAAATGGATTTGTATCACTGAGCTAAAACAACTAAAAAACTATTTTTTTTATATATTTTTTTTATATATTTTTTTTGTAGTTTTGTTTTTTTTGGAACGTGACGTGCAGAAACTATCGTAGACCTAACTCACACCCTGTTAATGGTGGCTATTTAGACTGCGACCCAGACAAATGTCGCACAGAGATTTTTGGGATCAAGCTATATACGTGACAGGCAGCAAATGACTTGGTTGTATTAAGTGACGTACAGAAAGTGTCACCTGGACAGAAAATACGGATTGGCGTGAGTGGACAGCTGAACTGTGACACACAGAATGTTTCCACACTGCTGTGTGCAATGGATTTGTATCACTGAGATATAACATTAAAAAACAGGGGGGTTATATATGGCGATAGCTGCACTACTAGTGCCAGCCAGCCAGCCAAGCCAGGAGACAAAAAAAAATGTCTTGCAGCCCTTAGAAGGGCTGTTGGGTTCTTTGTGGGTGATTCCTGCCTAACAGAGAACTAAATGCAGGCCCTAACACTCTCCCTGAAACGCAGCAGCTCTATCCCTAACGACATCCAGACGGCATCTGAGCCGAGCACTGCGGCCAGTCACTAGTATATTCCAGGGTCACATGATTAGGCCAGCCAACCCCTGCTATCGACATGTAAGGGCCCCACGTGATGCTGGGTGTACCGCAGAGTCTCCTGGCTTGTGATTGGCTGAGTTTATAGGCGCCAAAAAAGCATGATGCGGAAGTTGCCATTTCCTCGAGCATGGCAAGATACTCGTCCGAGCAGCGAGCACTTACGAGTACCCTAATACTCGAACGAGCACCAAGCTCGGACGAGTATGCTCGCTCATCTCTAATAACAATGTCTGCTAATGTAACTTGAGACAAGAGAGAGAAGGGCGCGCTACATGTGCCATATCAATAAGTGAAACAGGGGTAAAAGACAATAAGATGTGCTTACCCCTAATAGTTGTGTAAAGACAACTAATAGTTGTGTAGAGCTTCGCTGGTTATTCTCACCGACCAAGCGTACGGTTCAGCGTAGTTCCCACCGACCGAGCGTATGGTACAGCGTAGTTCCTGGACTGCTGCCACGATCCGCTTATACACGCCGAGCAGGAGATGTCGGGGTGTCAGTAGATGCGGTTCGAGGACGGAGGTAGTGGATCGATCATAAGGCGCTGTCACAGGATTTCTCGATACACAAAGGTGTTGGAAGTAGGAGACTGTTTATTGAAGGTTTGTCAACGCGTTTCAGGGGATTACACCCCCTTCGTCAGGACAATATAACACAGTGGAAAATACAAATAGAGGGGTTGTTTTAAAGGTCCATTTTTGGCGCGAGCGGCGCAAGGGGGAGTAAGCAATGGGCGTGTTAGGAGTGACTGACATAAGTCATGAGATAGTAGGACCCAAAGTGCTACATATTAAAAAAGAGAAACTTAGAATACAGGCAATATTATAAAAACGCATGTTTGGAAGAAAATCTACGTAATATACAGAATAATGTAGATAATCTGTCTAGTGGAAAATACGAAAAAAATTTTAAATAAAATGAAATCAGGGGAAATAAAACACTTATTATAAACATATTAAATTCATATTCTATATAGAGGAATAAAACATGGTCCTTGCTGGTCACATTATCTTGCTTATATTTCTTTGAAGTGACATTATCTCTCAATATTGTTACTTCCAATTACATTGTAAAAAAGTGTATCAATGTTGAACAATGAATTTGGGATGGAACGTAGTCTCACAATACTATATGGGAATACTATGTTGTTGCTAAACTGCAGGGATGACACGACTCAGCGCTAAGACACCATGTGTGAAACAATGTATAGTTGCGTATTGAGAATTTTTTTTTTTTTAATTATAGTTTCATTGATCTCATTCAATCCGTAGGGGGTTATGGTATTCAGCTGGTATATCCAATATACTTCTCTTTTTTGGAGTATATCAAACCGGTTATAGGGATTATATGGGATGTGATCTATTGGAGTGATCTTTATTGGATGTTTTTGTCTATCCTCAGTAGTTGCACAATGTCTTGATAGGCTGTGTTTGGTGTACAATCGCTGTATGTTGAAGCGGTGCTGGTTAAGCCTGCAGTGTAAAGCTTGCGTAGTACGCCCTACATATTGTAGACCACAATTGCATTCTATAAGATAAATCACAAAGTAAGATTGACAGTCCAGGTAATATTTGATAGGAAAAATTGTTTCATTGGATTTAGATTGAAATACTCTTTTTTGTGAGTAATAACTTTGCAACAAAGGCAACGGTTTTTATAGCATTTAAAGCTGCCTTTTTCTTGTATGGTTTTATTGATTTTTGTTATTTTAGGCGGTTGATGGTGTCTTAATTTGTTAGGCGCAATAAGGTTTCTTATGGTTGGTGCTCCTCGGTAGGTGATCAAAGGTTTTTTTGGTAAATGTTTAGCTAGATATGGATCTTGAAGGAGTATATGCCAATATTTCATTAAAATCTTTTTAACCTGATGGTTTGATGTACTGTATTGAGTGATGAGATTAATGTGGTCAAAACTAGTCTATTTTTATTGCTGGGTTGTATACATTCATCTAGGGTAATCTGTGCACATTTTGTATAGGCGTCTAAAATAAGCTTTTTGGGATACTTTTTATCTCTGAATCTTATATTCAATATTTTGGCTTGTAGTTTATAGTCATCTTTATTTGTGCAGTTTCGTCTTATACGTTTATATTGACTGTAGGGAATGTTGTTTAGCCACTTTTTATAGTGAAAACTAGTATAGTGAATATAGCTATTTGTGTCCACAGGGTTGAAATAAGTTTTGGTGATTATTTGGTTATTTTGTATAGTAATGATGATATCTAGGAATTCAATGTATATTTTATTAAAGGGCGGGGTGAAAGAAATACCCCACGGTGTCATATTGAGAGACTGGCAAACATCTCTGGCCGTATTTTCATTACCATCCCAGATTATAAATAAATCATCAATATATCTTTTATAATAGATGATCTGACTGTTATGAGTTGAGTTTTTGAGGATGTATTGATCCTCAAATTCACCCATAAAAATATTGGCGAAAGAGGGCGCTACTTTCGTCCCCATGGCAGTCCCGTCTGCTGGTGATATATTGTATTGTTGTATACAAAAAAAATTGTTTTTTAGAATAAACTCTAGTCCTTTAATTAGAAAGTCAATTATAGGTATTTTTAAAGTGGGGTCTCTAGAGAGTGATTGTTGTACACAATTAATGCCCAATTCATGGGGAATATTGGTATACAGGGAAGTTACATCCAAAGTGAGAAGAGCACATGACGGTTGCCAGGTTATATTTTTTAGTTCACTGATTAACTGTCGTGAATCATGTAGGTAACTGGGGAGTTGTTTTACATGAGGTTGCAGATGTAAATCAAGAAAATGAGATAAATTACTTGTAGCACATTTGGTGTTGGAAATAATGGGCCGACCTGGGGGTTTATCTGTATTTTTGTGTATTTTGGGTAAGTAATAAAAATATGGTGTATTTGGTGTTCTGGGTATTAAAAATGTTTTCTCGTTTTCATTGATATATTGTTCCTCGAAGGCCTTTTTTATCATGGTAATTAATTCTTTCATTAGTGATAGAAATGGGTTTTCGGTTACCTTATGGTAGTAATTTACATCATTAAGAATATTCATGGCTTCGTACTCGGAATCTTGATAATTTAAAATAACTATCCCTCCCCCTTTATCCGCTGGGCGGATATAACTATATTTTCATTTTTTCTCAAATTTTTCAGTGCTCTCTGTTCATTCGTATTTAGATTGCCTAGACGTTTATCGCTATTAATGGCATCATTGATCATATTTAGTTCAGAGGATACCAGATCAAAATAGGTGGGGATGATATAACCTTCACTTTGTGTTGGAAAAAAAATTGCTCTCACCTCTTGATGTTTATAGAAGGAAGGAAGTGATGAGCTCAGTTCCCTTGTTTCCTATGGTATCTTTCTTTTTATTGCGTGTCTTTTCTATTTCAAAGTGCCTCTTGATCGTTAATTTTCTCCTGTATTGTTGTATATCAATAAAAATTTCAAATGGGTTAATTTTATTGATTGGACAAAAAGATAGACCTTTTTGAAGTAAGCTTGTTTCAAAAGCTGTGAGTTTGTGAGTAGAGAGGTTAAATATTTTGACAGTAGATTGACTGTTATTCTGAAAATCATTATCGATAAATGTTTTAGGGATCAGTGTTTTCCTTTTTTGAACCCCTCCTCTCTTCCCCCTATTTCTGATTTTCTTTTTCCTGGAGTGGGCTTGAAGTATTGGGTGATGTGTGTATCGTGAGTTTTTGGGGGATATATCGGTAAGGGGGGAGTGGCCAATGGTTTGGCATGGCCTAAAAAAGCTACTATACCATTGCAGTCATTATTAGTATTGTCAATAACCACAGTCTTGGGGGTAAAGGATGTACCGGTTTTGGCTGTCTGTATAGGGTAGAGGCTGATATTGTCAAAACAGATCAAGGATGATGTCTCTAGAGGAACCTCTTTTATATGGGGGTCAGATGGTTTGATGGGACATTTACTACGCAAGCTTTACACTGCAGGCTTAACCAGCACCGCTTCAACATTCAGCGATTGTACACCAAACACAGCCTATCAAGACATTGTGCAACTACTGAGGATAGACAAAAACATCCAATAAAGATCACTCCAATAGATCACATCCCATATAATCCCTATAACCGGTTTGATATACTCCAAAAAAGAGAAGTATATTGAATATACCAGCTGAATACCATAACCCCCTACGGATTGAATGAGATCAATGAAACTATAATATAGAAAAAAAAAAATCTCAATACGCAACTATACATTGTTTCATCGTGTCATCCCTGCAGTTTAGCAACAATATAGTAATCCCTTATAGTTTTGTTAGACTACGTTCCATCCCAAATTCATCGTTCAACATTGATACACTTTTTTACAATGTAATTGGAAGTAACAATATTGAGAGATAATGTCACTTCAAAGAAATATAAGCAAGATAATGTGACCAGCAAGGACCATGTTTTTATCCTCTATATAGAATATGAATTTAATATGTTTATAATAAGTGTTTTATTTCCCCTGATTTGATTTTATTTTATATTTTTTTTTGTATTTTCCACTAGAGAGATTTTCTACATTATTCTGTATATTACGTAGATTTTCTTCCAAACATGCGTTTTTATAATATTGCCTGTATTCTAAGTTTCTCTTTTTTAATATGTAGCACTTTGAGTCCTACTATCTCATGACTAATGTCAGTCACTCCTAACACGCCCATTGCTTACTCCCCCTTGCGCCACTCGCACCAAAAATGGACCTTTAAAACAACCCCTGTATTTGTATTTTCCACTATGTTATATTGTCCTGACGAAGGGGGTGTAATCCCCCGAAACGCGTTGACAGACCTTCAATAAACAGTCTCCTACTTCCAATACTTGTATATCTTGTGTATATACTTGTGTATCGAGAAATCCTGTGACAGCGCCTTACGATTGATCCACTACCTCCGTCCTTCAAACGCTTTTTTTGGGGGGGGAGTAAAGGCTCCAAAACAAATTTAAGAATACTAAATAGAACTAATAACGGTGTATAACAACAGCTACTCGCCTGCTAAAAGCTAATGTTGAAAGCGGAGGCGGAGGTAAACAACAGTTTTTGGATTTTAATAAAATTTAGAGGTTTTGGTTTGGGGAGTTCGGCTTCGCACAGCCCATGACACAAGAGACGTTTTGCCTTCGACTTTATGGGCTGGCTGACAGCAAGAGTGGGAAGACACTTGGACTATTTCGGCCCACAAGGCCTGATCGGAGGTAATCCAGCCTTTTTATAAAGGTGTTTTTTTGGAAACACTGCCAGGTGACAGTTTGGTCCGTTTGGGTGTCACTCCCCCCCCCCCTCAGCGGCGCTAAAAACCCTCTCTGACATGATTCTTGAGGCTGGGCTGGAAAGAAGCCCTAGTGCATAGTGGGAAAGTTCCAGCCACTGTAGTATTCTGGCTGCCCAGAAGTCCAGGGGTCTGAGAAGAGGCTTTGCGAGCCAGACTGCAGGTAAGCCTGAACCTGGTCGTTGAGGCGGGTGGTCTGGGCCTGATCACTTGGCTGCAGCTGTTGGGAGGCTGAAAAAAATTGTTGCATCATACTCATGAGGCTTAACTGGCTGCTGCTAGTTGTGACAGAAGGTGGATGACTCTGTCGGACCTCCTTTTCAGAGATACTGGCAGCAGACTGGGGCTGGCTGAAAGCTGTGGCCAGGTTACTACATAGCTGCTCCCGGAATTATGCTAATTTCTCCTCCCTTTCTCCTGGGAGAAAAACAATCCCCCATGTTGGATTGATACCGCGGGTCCAGAAGCATCGCCAGCCAGTATTTGTCAGTCGGCCTTATTTTTAGGATACATCTGTCACTCTTAAGCATGTGAGCATACAGTTCGCCATCCTGGCCAGCATGTCCGAGGAGCCAGTTTTTTCAATCTCAGCTTCTCTCTGAGACACTTCAGTATCCCTGAAAGTGTCATCATCATCCTCCAGGTCCTCCAGCTGTGTCTCCTCCTCCTCCTGGTCATCATCAAAATACTCCTCCTCCTCCTCTACCTGAACCTCCTCATCTGAATTCTCCACCTGCACCTCCATGGAACTTTGTCGTTGGGGCTCCCCTACAGTGACCGCATGGCATGCAGAGAGATGTCCAGGATTTCCTTCTCCCATTGCCCCCTGCGGCATGAGCGTCAGTGTCTTTTCAAGGACAAATATTAGTGAAACTATGTCGTTCACACAACAGCTGTCCCAGCTGACCAATTTAGTGGCTTCTTCAAAGGGCGTTAGAACAGTGCAGGCATCTCGGACCAGCCTCCACTGAAAGAAATCTAAACCACACTTGCTCTTTATGGTCGAAGATTCTGGCTGCTGCTGGACAAAGTCATCCACTGCTTTACACTGCTCAAGGAGCAACTGCAACATATGAAGCGTGGAATTCCACTGAGTTGGCACGTCACCTATCAACCGGTGTGGCGGACGACCGTTTTGCTGCTGGAAGTCCAGCAGAGCATTGCGTGAGACAAAAGAGTGACTTAAATGAGTGCAAAGCTTCCGTGACTTTGCCAGCACTGTGCGCAGGCCAGTGAATGTTTTGAGAAATCTCTGCACCACTATATTTAGGACATGGGCCATACAGGGAGCATGCGTGAATAGACCCAGGTTCAGCGCTGCCACTATATTTGTCCCGTTGTCACTCACGACCTTGCCCACTTCCAGCTGGCGGGGAGACAGCCAGCGTGCTATTTGCTGCTTGATGTAATGTAGCAAGCGCTGGCCTGTGTGGCTGCTGTTGCCAAGACAGATTAAGTCTAAGACAACTTGGCAGCATTTCATCTGGCACATGTAATAGGAATGGGGGGGTCAACTCTCTGCCCTGATGCTCCAGCAGGCAGACTGCCCGTGGTGGTGGAAGAGGGAGCGGATAAGTGTTGGGTGGTCTGCAATCCTGGCTGGAAAGCGCATGGAGGTGCCAAAAGCAATTGGCCCTGTTGCTGGGGGGTTCCTGCCTCGCTGCCACTAAATACATTCAGCCAGTGGGCCGTAAAGTACATGTATTGCCCCTGGCCGCAAGCACTGCTCCAAGTGTCCACCATGACATGCATGGTGCTGCAGAGAGACAGCTGCAGGGAGCATCCTATATTGTCTGTCATGTGCGAGTAAAGGGCGGGGATAGCTTTGTTTGAAAAGTAATGTCGGCTAGGGATCTGCCAGCATGGCTGAGCGCAAGCCATTAGCTCCCTAAAAGCTGTGCAGTCAACTAAATTGTATGGCAGAGACTGCACAGCCAGCAACTTGGTCAGGTGACTATTAAGTTTGCGCACTGTTGGATTACTTGTTTCGTAAACTTGCTTCCTGGTCACGCACTCGACGATGGACGGCTGACGAATAAGAGGAGGTGGAAAAACGCACACGGTTGACGTATGTACTAGTTACGCCCCTGGATGCGGGCTGAGTTACGCCCCTGGATGCAGCCTGCCTGATGCAAGGGACCCCGGGAGAAGTAGCCAGCTCTTCAGTATTAATGCATTGCTCTAATCCACCTTAGTAAGACAAATTTGCGGCATGACGCCGCTTCCGATGGTTCCATAGAGCAGTGGTCCCTATATTTGAGGCTTTCCCACTGCTCAATTTCTGTTTATAGAAATTGCACGTGGCCATGCTGATGTCCCCCGGCACACTCGATGTGCGCCCTCCAGAGGTGGCCAAGCTTGTAGCCCTTGCACGCTTAGTTCCCAAGGCCCCCTGGCCCTGGGCCTAACTCGCGTCTGCCCTCTGTTGCTGCCACTACCACCACCCTCCTCCTCGGAGATCAAATCCTCCTCACCAGCCTGATCCGCCTCCCAGGTTCCTCTGTCTAACAAATCATCATCAGACTCCCCACCACTTTTTTCTGACTGCAATATAGACTGTTCCCTACCAACCTCCAATTCCGGCCAGTCCAAAGTTTGATTGCTCTCTAAAAATCTTCAGGGAGGCTGTCCTCTATAACTGCCGGATTATGCGGTGGGGTTTGGTGGCGTTTTTGTCACGAGTGGGCTTGCGTCTGGTATCAGACGTTCTGCGCGGCTTTCAAGAGTGGCATAATTTGACATGCTTTTCCCTTGGTTGCTGTTTACCACACCCCTTCCCCTCAGCTGTTGCCACTGTGGTAATTATCTTTCTCCTAGTTACCCCTTCCTCTCCCAGTATCCCTTGCGGTTTATACTTTCTGCCTACTTAGTAGTGTGTGGTTTGGATCTCGGCTCAGATCCGGTTGCTGCTATATCTGCTTAAAGATAAGTGACTTTTTCCCTTTTGTGGTTTTCCTTTTGGAGTCTCCTTTTCGTCCTTACTCTTGGAGGAACGGGTTTACTCTTTCTTGTCACTAGCTGCAGGGTTCTTTAGGGTGCATTTATTATTAGGTTCCTGTGTATGAACTCTCCTACCACCCTGGATTGTTCATACTGGTAGTCAGTCAGGGCCTAGTTTCAGGGTTCCCTGCAGGAGGTGACCGTTTCCCTGGTTTTGGTCTGTTCCCTTCCCTCGTACGCTCGGTGTGGCTATTCCCTCCACACCAGAGCATGACAGTTTTATTTGATAAAATACAGAAGGGACACCACTAGGAGGGGGGACTGAAGGCTGAGAGGTGGCAGAAAATGACGAGCTTTGCTGGAGCGGAATGGTGGAGCAGGAGGAATGCTCTGAGTCTGACCCCTGGCTGCATGAAACTATCAGCAGAAGAAAGTATGTCATCTGGCTGCGATTGAGATGAGTGTGCCATCCACTCCACTACCTCATCCACTTTCTCCTCCACTACAATTTTGCACCTTGGTGGGTTAGCCTGGTGGAACAGTGACCAACTATTACAAATTCTAACAGTAGAAGCTCCAGCTACATGTCCTTTGCCACTGCTGCCCTGTGCCACCTTCTCCTTTTTTTGGAGCTGGAGGTCTGGCTGGAACTGGAACCCTTTTGCTTTTCCATGCCAGACATTTTCACTTGACTGTGGCCCTGCAGCTGGTCTTTGTCTCTCTCCCTGTCTCTCTCCCTGCCTGATTAATTACTAGCCCTGCACTGGCCCTGCACTAGCCCTGATATCTGTATTATGGATGCCCAGAACAAATACACCACTTTTTGAACA
The DNA here is from genome assembly GCA_900303285.1 of Rhinella marina. NCBI lineage: Eukaryota > Metazoa > Chordata > Amphibia > Anura > Bufonidae > Rhinella > Rhinella marina. The sequence continues at coordinate 13,525 of ONZH01003127.1, forward strand.
CAGTTCTCTGTCTTCAGGAACTTTACAGACAGTGCTTCTGCTCATCTCAGCAGTCGCAGCACAACTGAAGCATCACAGGCTTAGGCCCCTTTCACACAACCGTATGCCCTCCGAGACATGCGGTCAGTGAGCGGGCCATATGTCCTGGCATTGATCGTGCGCACGGGAGTGCACAACATCATTGATTACAATGATGTTGTGCACGTAGGGCAGCCCGCGGTACTATTGTCCTGAATTCATATGATTTTATGAGTGCGGGACAATAGTCCAGCGGGCTGCTCGACGTGCACAGCATCATTGTAATCAATGATGCTCTGAGCTCCCGTGCGCACGATCGGTGCTGCTCCGGGACATGTGGCCCGCTCACGGACTGTATGTCTCGGATGGCATACGGTCGTGTGGGGCCTTACCAAGCCGATGGGCCAATCAGAGAAAGCCCTTCCCACTAGGTGAGGTGACCGCTTTCTTCCCAGGCTTTTTGCCGCCTATTTCCGAACGAATAACGAACATACAGTAAAAGTTTGCTAATTAACTGAATTTGTACGCAGCAGCGTATAGATTAACTGATACGTAGCATTTGCGTACAATTCATCGGACAAGTATGTAGCGAAAAAATCCGGATTAGCTTCGGACTGGAAAATTGCATAGATTCGTATCGAATCTACAAAGCGGTGATTTACTCATTTCTAATTAGAAAGTAGGGGGGAGGGGCACTTTTGTATTGTTCGCCTGTTGGCAAAGTTCCCTAGAAACTGCCCTGCCTACTAGCCACAGACTGCTGTGAGGTACAATGAATAAAACCTAATTCACACACAGAAAGGTGACGTATAACAAGTATAACTTTTTATTTATCATATCAGAGAAAAATGCATTGTTCTTCAGTTATCAGTTCTTTTATACCCTCTCCCCTTTCCTAAACTAAAATTCTCTTTGAATTCTGTAACAAACTTGTCTGCCTATTTATTGAATGATCAGATTATATGATCCTGTAGAAGTCTATGGAGAACAGTAGAAGCAGTGAGCAGTAGAATGAGGTATTGGCATGGTTCAGCAACAATTAGAAAGGGTTCATGCACACTAACGTATTTTTGGTCCACATCCGATCCGCATTTTTTGCGGGGTTGGATGCAAACCCATTCACTTCAATGGAGCCACAAAAGATGGAAAAAGCACACCCGTGTGCTGTCCGCATCCATATGTCTGTTCCGTGACTCTGTGAAAAAATAGAACATGAACTATTCTTGTCCTTTTAACGGACAAGGATAGGACTGTTCTATAGAGGGCAGGACGTTCCATTCCACAAAATGTGGAACACACTCACGGCCAGTATCCAAGTTTAGCGGATCCGCAATTTGTGGACCTCAAAAACAGCAACCGCTGTGTGCATGAGCCCTAAGTGTTATATACAACCCCAAGTGCTTTATTCACATCTATGTCTCCATGTGTATCCTATTGATGGACATCATTACAGCTAATCTCCACCTGCCAGCTGAGGGACAAATAAGAACTATCTGTAGCCTATAGAGGAAAAAACTACTACAATTGCTAAAATGCCTTATACTAGTCATATAATGGTCAGATATAGTGCTGTTGCTCATCTAATATATAAAGCTGAGTGTATGTGTATGTCCGCTAAAGGAATCCGCACCATCGCAGCTACAATCACGAAATTTGCCACACAGGTACATCAAGTGTCCGGGAAGGTTTCAGAACAGGTCTTATCTCTCCAGGATGTACCGTTCCTGAGATATTCCCAAAAAATGCATTAGCCAATAGAAGCCTGGTCACATGACCCTTATCAGCCAATAGAAGCTCACAGGCAGTTAGTCTCCACACACAACAGGTTTCCATAACAACACCGCCAGTTCTGTAGGTCTGCTTTAACCCCTTTCCGACCAGCGCCGTACATATACGGCGCTGCGGGAAGGGACTTGCCGTCCAGCGCTGTACTAGTATGGCGCGCTGATCGGGCGGGTGCAGGAGCTGTGCCCGCCCGATCAGCTGCGGCGGACCGGCTGTGCCTAGTAGCCGGACCCCTGCTGCGTACGCCCGCATCGGTGTTTTCACCGATGCGGGCGTATTAACCCTCGATGTGCCGCACATGCTATGTGGGCGGGAGGCAGGGGAGTCCATCGGGTCCCCGCGCTGCTGTGACGGGGACCCGATGGCTTAGATAGCAGCCCGATGTCAGCCCCCTGGATCGCACAGGAAGCAGGCTGTAAGTGTATTACATTGAGTAATACACTTACAGCAAATGCATTACAATACAACAGTATTGTAATGCATTGTTAAGGGGATCAGACCCCCAAAAGTTAAATAAAGTGGAAAAAAAAGTTTAAAAAAAGTTTTAAAAAATTAAGTTTTACAAAAAATAAAAGTTTCAAGTACAAAAAAAAAAAAAGTAAACTTTTCCCAAAATAAAGTTTAAAAAAATTGTAAAAAAAAGGGAAAAAAAGAAAAGTATACATATTAGGTATCTACGCGTCTGTATCGACCGGCTCTATAAAAATATAACATCATCCACCCCACCAGCTGAACGCAGTAAAAAAAAACAAAATAAACAGTGCCAAAACAGCCATTTTTTGGTCACCTTCCTTCACAAAAAGTGTAATAGCAGGTGATCAAAAAGGCGTATTTAACCCAAAATGGTACCAATCAAACCGTCATCTTGTCCCGCAAAAATGATACCCTACTTGAGACAATCGCCCGAAAAATTAATTAACTAATATGTAAAACTTTCCAAAAATAAAAATGTTAGGCATATTGGGTATCGCCACGTCCGTAACAACCTGCTCTATAAAAATATTACATGAGATGGCCCTCCAGGTGAATGCTGAAAAAATGTTTTTAAAAAACTATGCCAAAACAGCCATTTTTTTCCCTCTTGCCTCTCAAAAAGTGTAATAGCAGGCGATCAAAAAGGCGTATTAAACCCAAAATGGTACCAATCAAACCGTCATCTTGTCCCGCAAAAATGATACCCTACCTGAGACAATCGCCTGAAAAATAAAAAAAAATATGGCTCTCAGAAAATGGCAACACAAAAAAAAAGATTTTATTCTGTTCAAAAATAAATCTAATGTGTAAAACTTTCCAAAAATAAAAATGTTAGGCATATTGGGTATCGCCGCATTCGTAAAAACCTGCTCTATAAAAATATTACATGAGATGGCCCCCCAGGTGAATGCTGAAATTTAAAAAAAAAAAAAACTCTGCCAAAACAGCCATTTTTTTCCCTCTTGCCTAAAAAAAGTGTAATAGCAGGCGATCAAAAAGGTGTATTTAACCCCAAATTGTATCAATCAAACCGTCATCTTGTCCCGCAAAAAATGAGACCCTACCTGAGACAATTACCCCCCAAAAAAATATGGCTTTCAGAAAATAGCAACATAAAACAAAGATTTTATTCTGTTCAAAAATAAATCTAATGTGTAAAATTTAATAAAAATAAAAATGGTAGACATATTGGGTATCGCCACGTCCGTAACAACCTTCTCTATAAAAATATCACATGATTTTCCTCCTCAGGTGAATGCTGTAAAAAATTTTTTTTAAAAAACTATGCCAAAACAGCTATTTTTTTCACCTTGACTCAAAAGGTCTTATGTACCCCAAAATGGTACCAATGAAAACGTCACCGCATCCTGCAAAAAATTAGCCCCCACATAAGACAATCACTCAAAAAAATAAAAATCAATGGCTCCCGCAAACCAATCCATCAAAATCTGTTCTGCAAAATCCATATGGCGGTAGTTCTGTTCTGAGTCCTGCCATGTGCCCCCACAGCAGAAACTGGGGAACAACTTATGGGGTGCTTTTCTCCTTTTACCCCTTGTCAAAATGAAAAATTTGGGGCTAAAGCAACATTTTATTGGAAGAAATGAAACTTTTGATTTTCACAGCCAAGTGTTTCCAAATTCCGTAAAACGCTTAGGGGGTCAAAGTGGTCAGTACCCCCCTTAATATATTCTTTGAAGGGTGTAGTTTCCAAAATGGGGTCACTTTTTGAGGGTTTCCACTGTAGGGGTACGTCAGAGTCTCTCAATTACAAAATGGTGCCTAAAAACCATTCTAGCAAAATCTGCCTCCAAAATTCATATGGCGCTCCTTTCCTTCTGACCACTGCCACAAACCCATAGAGACATTTACCACCACATATAGGGTATTTCTGTAAACTGCAGAATCAGAGTAATGTATATTGAGGTTTAGTTTGCTGTTAACCCTTGCTGTGTTGCAAGAAAAATATTATTAACATGAATAATCTACCAAAAAAGTGAAATTTTGAAATTTCACCCCCATTTTCCTTTAATTCTTGTGGAACACCTCAAGGGTTAACAAAGTTTGTAACATCATTGTTTTATAATTTGAGGGGTGTAGTTTCTAAAATTGGGTCATTTATGGGTGGTTTCCTTTATATATGCCCCTCAAAATCACTTTATATCTGAATTGGTGCTTAAAAAAATTGTTTTGGAAATTTTGTTGTAAATTTGAAAAATTTCTTCTAAACTTCTAAGCCTTCTAACGTCCAAAAAAAGTAAAATGACATTTATAAAATGATGCCAACATAAAGTAGACATATGGGGAATGTAAAATAATAACTGTTTTTGGAGGTATTACTATGTATTTTGAAAGTAGAAAAATTTAAATTTGGAAATTTGCAAATCTTTCAAAAATTTTGCTAAATTTGGTATTTTTTTATAAATAAAAATGAAATATTTTGCCACAAATTTACTACCGTCATGAAGCACAATATTTGACAAGAAAACAATCACAGAATGGCCTGGATAAGTAAAAGCGTTCCAAAGTTATTACCACATGAAGTGATACATGTCAGATTAGCAAAAAATGGCCTGGGCAGGAAGGTGAAAACAGGCCCGGGGTTGAAGTGGTTAAAGGGGCAGAGCGCTGTGGATGACACTGTTAAAGAGGTATTCCGGTTACCATAAATATCCTTTATGTTTTAGACTAACATCATCAATCATTACCTCATATAATGTAAATTTCACATATTTACCATTCAGTAGTAATAAAAGATGTTTTCTTCTACTGCTACACACTATGTTTCCTCCTAAATTACTATGGCATCAACCTGTAATTCAGGCCACCCTCAAAAGAAGGACTGAAAAGCCCCACCTTCAGGTCCCACTAAGTCACACCCCTGACTCAGTCAGGCGACGCCCCCTCTCACTCCGCATCTGACTGGGATTGAAAAAATGAAGGTAAAAATCAACTTCTGTCAGCTGCAGGGGAGGGAGGGGGTGACTTTCTCCCTGCAGCTCATGCTCAGACTGCACAGTGCTGCTGCTGAGAGTGAGCTGTTCAAAAGGACATCCCTGTGTCTATCCAGGAACTGCGCCTGACAGAGGACAGGGAGTCTGAAAGCCAGACTGTCCAGCCTCCCCCCAACCTGAAGCTGTGCCACTGGTCCCCATGAAGCCACACCCCTAAACACGAGGCCATGCCCCTGGTTCTTTGAAGACACGGAGGAGAAGCTGTCTGAGCGTGAGCTACTGAAAGGGTGGACATCCCTGTGTCTGTCCAGGCCCTGCGCTGGACGGTGGACAGGGAGTCTGAAAGCCAGGCTGTCCAGCCTAAAACCGGACCTCTGGCCACCCTAGGGGCTGGCTGATGTTAGGGTGGCCAGATGTCCGGCTTTAGGTTGGACAGTCCAGGGATGTCCACCCTTTCAGTAGCTCACGCTCAGACAGCTTCTCCTCCGTGTCTTCATGGAGCCAGGGGGCTCCACGTTTGGGCTGCTTCACGTTTTGGGGGAATGACTGGTGAGGTCCGGCTTTCTGGGGTGGAGACAGTGGCCATCCTAGCTGCTGTGGAGGTCACAGTTAAAGGGGAGGGCGCTGTGGATGTTTCTGTTAAGGGACGGGCACTGTAGAGGTCACTCTCGATATCTTTTAACGACACACAAACATTAAATGAAATAGATTAAATATACCCGGGTGAAGCCTGATCCTTCAGCTAGTATTTACACATATAGTAAAGACATATGAAAGTTTACATATGCATTAATATTAAGCAGGGAAATTTGTAACAGAGAATGAAAGTTTCAGAATGCTGCATGATAAGCAAATAATACAATTAATTTAGCACAAAAAAGATAAATGATTTTGCTTTACAAACATTTAAGAATCCCATTAGAGCTTCAGGAAGAAATAATATGAGGGATTTTATCATTACAAGTGTTATTATAAGGCTTTCAATTCATGCAAAATAATTGTAACTTAGAGATAATAGAAAACAGCACTTTCCATAAATGTGTAAATAAAATGTTCTCTATCATTTCCATAAATGTTTGGTAAAATGTATCATGTATCCATAAGCTAGGCAATAAATGTTATATCTGTGTGGGTTCCCTCATCAGTCATTAGGGATTTTAGTAGATCATCCCTCCCCACCAGCATGTGTGCAATGAGAATGAGTGGTATGAGGCAGTGGTCTAGGAAGCACACAGCTGTTCCATACAATTCTATGGGAGGTACAAAACCAGCCAAGTGAGAGTTGTATTCTACACAACTCTATATCTCTCTAGACATGGACATCTTAACCTTGAACAACTTAATGAACAACTTAACATTGAACTGATGGACAACTTAACAGACAACTTAACCTTGAAGTAATGAACCTAGATGCTATTCATTCAGTGCATAAGCAGGCACAATGACACTTCACCTTGAGGGAGTATTCCAGAGATAACAAGTTATGGCCTATCCACTGGACAGAGAATGACCGATAGATCTCCACTGATCTCCACTGATCATGAGAACAAAGTCTCAAGTTCTACATTTAAGTGGAGCGGTGGTCGAGCATGTACATTACCAATTTTTTCACCTTTAGACTGATGCAGATATTCAAGTACAGAACTTTCCTATCTATGCCTTGCAAAGGAAGTGAGTGGAATGGTAATGCATATGATTAACCCTGCTCCATTCAGACAAGGGACTCAGCATCCAAATTCTCATGATTGATGGGAGACCTAGAGGTTGGAGTTATCTCCCATCCAGTGGATATTAGGCTGCCCCATAGTAAGTGTCACTAAGAAGCTCTTAACTAGTGTGCTCTGTACTGACTAGTAGTCCTCACTGAATCATCTATCATGCAATGGCAATAATAGTGCTCTTAAAGGGGTTGTGTCACTTCAGCAAATGGCATTTATCGTGTAGATAAAGGTAATACAAGGCAGTTACTAATGTATTATGATTGTCCATATTACTTCCATTGCTGGCTTGGTCCATTTTTCCATACGACCACCATGCAATCCAGCATAGGTGGTTGTACTTACATAATAATAATAATAATATTTATTTATATAGCGCCACCATATTCCGCAGCGCTTTACAAAATCATATAATATAGGAAAAAGCATCAGCCTATGCACACTCCCACTGTCCCAGCTTTTTTTTTCCTATAGTGTGCAGGCACAACCATTGCTGCTGGATTGGCAGCGTATAAAGAAGTGTATAATGTGAAGGAAAAATGAATCCAGCCAGCAAAGGATATAATATGGACAATCACAATACATTAGTAAATGCCTTGTATTAACTTTGTCTACATGGTAAATGCTATTTGCTGAAGTGACACAACCCCTTTAAGGGCACTATTATAGCCATTGTATAATAGATAATTTGCCAAGGACTACTGGTTTGTACAGAGCACACTAGTTAAGAGACAACCCCTTTAAGTTTGTGGAATGCTCTGCATTGTATACCTATACTGTATGTATAGTCCAGCCAAACAATGGTCATTAATTGAACTCTGCTATATATACAATCTGTTTCATTCATAGTAGCATTTAGTATACTGTGTGACTTTCTGTCATAAATCCCAAGAGGATTCCATATATTGATTCTAAAACTGAATATATTCAGTTTTGGAAATGAAAAGGCAGAAGGCAGGAAATAGTTAAACGGTAAGCAGCTATGTACAGCACAACTCCCTTTACATGAGACTTGGGAGGTATTTTTCTGAACTGCCTGTGAAAGAACCATGTAAAGCCGAGGGACTCGGGGAATAGAAGTGAGAAGGCACAAAATTGTAATGCTTCCCAGAGTGGTCCATCTCTGCGCCATACCCAGAGAACTACTCCCCCTCCTTCTCCCTTCGCTTCCTCCCTGGCTGCTCTGTTTCCACTCCGCCCCCATTGTTCGCTAATGAGAACACATTAAGCTTTTCCTCAATGCCCTGATGTGCTCTTACACTGCTGAATCCTTGCATTGCAATGCACGGCGCAGTCCAAGGATATTTTTAAGTATTATAAAGAGAGAAAATGCTTTCTAGACAGCTCATCTCTCTCCCCCACTGCTCAGCAGGGATTTAGACGTGTCTGCTTCCGCCGAAAGTAAATGCATGTTTTTGCCCCTAACTAAAGCACACCATGCATGCTCCATGCTAAGCATCATATTACAGATAGCATGTGCACTGTGCTGCGGGCCTATAGGCGTTCACACCGGTGCCATCCTTTATTACTCCACATCATATTTTGCATTTCAGAAGGACTGCCATGGACTGTGCTGCAGAGAGAGCATGTGATCCTGACAGCATGTGATCCCCATGTCTTGCAGGTCATGCTTCAAGGAGTCTGACCTTGCTCTTCTAGAGCTTAATAGGAATCTTAGAAACCAATTTGGCCATGTAAATCCATAAGAGTTGGATAATGTATCCAGAATTCCATCAAATGAAGAAAATCCTAATGATGATTTTTATCATCATTACTAATAATATATTACGACAGTTAATAATGCGTTTAATGTTGTTTAGTATGTGTATTGATTAGTTATAGTTAGAGCTACGGATCTATTCGTTAATACTGACTTTTAATGGGAATACAATACCAACTCAAACTGTGCTATTTTTGCATTCAAAAAATATCCTAAAACCAACAAAATGGAGACTATTGGAAATATGAATAGACTCTTAAAGGGGTTTTCACATGAAAAATATTTAGCAGTTTTCAAACCAGTACTTGGATCTAAATACTTTTGTAATTGCATTTATTATAGATACTGAGTTACTCAATAAAATGTAGCTGTATAGCGCCACCTGCTGTTTGTTCTTTTCCTTATTTCTCTGTTTATCTCAGTAATGTTGCTAAGGTGGACTTACATGCTCATTTTCATCCTTTCAACTGCTTCCTTAGCTGTGATAGGGAGAAAACTGCAGCAGAAAGGACACACCCCATGAACTGCAGCAGAAAAGACACTCCCCTTGAGCTGCCAGCTTGAAATAAATCTAGCAGAACAAATGGAGCAATGAACGGAGAGATTTCTGGAGGTATAGATCTTGTCATGTACTATGATGTCTGAAGCATCTGAAGAATCTATTCTTATGACTCAATGTTGTGCCATTCCTCTATTATTCCTACTAGACGTTTATAAATTAATTACTATCAGTTTGCAATAAAAGTTAATCTGGGTGTTACCAGTTGGGTGTGTGGGTGGGGTGTCCCTGCACAAGCCTAACACTGGTAGCACAGATTGAATCACATCAACTTATGCAGGGACACATCCCAAACAAGTAACACCTAGTTGGACCTTCTTTGCAGACTGCTCGCAATTTATTCATAACTTTCTAGCTGGCACAGCATAGTATCACAAGAAACAATGTTCTAGAATTGTTATTACAAGGGAGATTCAAGTAGTTACAGACATATGAAGAGAGGTTACAGGGTTTTTTTTTTATTATGTCAGGCAAACAACTTATATTACATAGGTGAAATCTTCTGGTATCACATATGGTAAAATAACATATAATCATTAAAAGTAGACAAGTGGAATCTTCCTCATTGTTAATGACTGGTTTACAATGATGTACTATGTGGCCTGATGGACTGATATAGGCCCAGTAAACAACTTGTGGTTAAACGTAACTGAACAAGTAAAGAATCGCTTGAAAATCCTTGAATTGATATAGCTGTTTTTATTTTTCTTCCGCAAAATTGCCCCTTTGAGCATAATATATGTCATGAGCCGCTGGGTTTGTGAGTGCAGTTTTATTACACCTGTTTGTTTTTCAATATATGACTCTTAAAGCTCATAAAAGGCCCATATGCGCCAAACAGGAAAAAAATAACCTGTCCAAAACATGGTATTTTTGCATGCATGGCTAAAAAAGAAAATTTTAATTTAATTTCTCCAATTTTTTGACCGGCAAACATATCAAATTTAGATTACTCTGAACAGGGTATTCCCATCTTAGACATTTTAGGTATATCCACAGAATATGCCTTAAATGTCCAATAGGTGCTAGTCCCATCTCTGGGACCCACTTCTATCTCCATAATAGGGCCCCATTGCGCCCGGCCGAGAATATATAGGTGGTCCGGCATGCGTAACTCTCTTCATTCACTTCAAAGGCATTAATGAAAATAGTCGAGCCAGAATACTCTGCTAGTTTTGGAAGTGCTATTGGAAGTAAATAGAGTGGCCTTATCTCTATTCCCATTCTGGACACAGGCGTGAGTCCCAGAAGTAGGGCCCGCACTTATCATATATCTATGGCATATCCTAAAAATGTGTATATGCCATAAACATGCCAGATGGGACAACCCCTTTAAGACAGACAACCTGGGAGAATCTCCAAGATCCAGTGTATATACTGATGCTTGAGTACAGCTACTTACTGTATTAACCAATCACAGACCCTATGGGTCATGTTTCCATTATATAATGGAATCTTCTTACTATTTCTGGTATTTCCATGGTGTCTGTCCTGTGGGTATTATGTATTTAATTAACAGAGAAAATTAATTATATTCTTTTCAATCAATTAATTTTTAATAACATTATTCAAAACATTAAAAGACAAAAATATGTAACCTTGGTAGGTAAAACTGTATGAATATAGATGGATGATAGATATAGATGATCCAGTGTCAGGGTTCCCTGAGGTTTATAGGACATCTTCCCCTATGGGAATGTGCCTGAGCTGTAATCTGTCTAGTCCTGTGAAGGAGTGTGATTATATTGCTATTGATCTCCTGTGCTGCCTGTCCTGACTTACTGCCTGACTACTGCACTGCACAAGCTTTGCTTGTCCACTGACCATGCTCTTACCTGTTCTCTTGGTACCACTCACCAGTGTCTCTTAACCTGAATGGGTCAGCAGCCTCTGAATGGAGACTATTTCCATTCAGTGAAGTCCAGATGCCCATACAGGGGTTGTAGTGGCTAGGTTTGGGGTGTTCCCAATGCTACTCTGGGTTCCCTGGACACCGTTGAGGTGTCAACACGTGTTGTGGCTCTCCAGAAGGGATGGTGAGTCGTGGTGCACCCCAATGGGAAATACGCCCAGAGAGTCAGAGTCTGCAGTAAACCAGTGTGCTTCTTTGCTGGTGAAATTCAGGTGCAAAACAATACAGACAAGGCACTGGGTTGGCTTCTCTAGTTTCCTACCTGGCAGAAGAATGGTTTGATGCTGAGGAAAGGCCTGAGCTAGCTATCCCTCTCTCTCAAAGGCTGGAGGCCCACGGTCTGTAGCTCAGTAGTCCTGGTGGCTCCTTGGTCACAGGGCTGGTGACCCATGGTCTGTGTCTTAGCATCCCAATCTCAGTGTCTTCTTCTGGTCATTCATGCAGACAGGCAGAGTCTTCCCCTCCAAGCACTGGTCTTTAACTGCAGAACACTAGGGGCTCTGACTACTCTCTTTATATATAGTTTATAGCTGAACTAGAACATTCTAGTGAGAAGGGTGGAGTGGAGAAACTCAACACAAAGAATTACAAAGTTACCACTCCCGTCTGTCATATACTTACATTAGAGCTTCAGTAATACTCAGTTTTTCCAGACAAAAACAAGTTTCTAGACATAACAACAGAGCTAAAACCAAATATTCAGAAGGTCAATCTGTCTGGTTTTGGTGGTAAACAATTCTGGCTTTTTCCCTCCAAACCATGCTCTTCTTTAAAGGCTATGCACACCCTTGGAGTCAATTTTTTATGATTGCATTTAACTTATTTTTGGCTAAAAAATCATATTTTCAATTGGCCTTTATTAAAAATATTGATCTTTTCATTAACAAAGGGTTAACTGTTTTTCTAACTGTGACTGATACTTTCACTTTGTGCCGGTCACCTAATGACCCTTATCTGTAAAGTACTAAGAGGTCATAAATATTTTTTAAGCCACATTCTTATTAATAAGATAAGAATTGAGCTGCAATAATGAGTGTTTATAATGTGAGAGAGCGGATATAAGAAGTCGTCTGCTCCTCAGATGACGAAAAAGACAAAAATCCCACAGGTAGCTAGTAGAGCATGTCAGCTCTGTACATAAAAAAGGATTCCATACTGTTAATAAAGACCAATTGAAAAAATGATTTTTAGCTATAAATAAAAATAATGCAATAATAAAAAAGAATTTCCCCCAAAGGTGTACATAGCCTTTCAACCCTATGGCAGCAGTGGAAAATTACCGGCTTCTCATTCAAAGTCCCAAAAGTATCTCAATATTCATTAACCCTTTCCACAGAGCCTTGCGAATACAGTGCAAATGAACAAAATATAAATCACAATGTATAGAATGCACTTAAACAATATTAAACAGTGCAAGTTAACTCTTTCAAGTGAAATAAAGTAAGAAGTTTATAACTTTGCATAGGGGAAATGTCCACAAATGTCCAGACTTCACAGTACCCCTGCTCCAGGGCACTACAGGGTGAAAGGGTGAAAAGAATGGGTCCACCTTGACAATGTCCTCAGAGGTAGCTCATACTGTTACCCATTGTCATTGGCAGATTGATTCAACCTCATATTTATGTGTGCTATATAGTAAATACAGCAGCAAGCAATTCAGAATCCATATATTCAGTGTTTGCAATGTGATCTTGTGTTTGCATTTGTATTTGAGCCACAACATACTGTACATACACCCGTGTTTTTATTTAGTTTTTTAGAAATGGCTGGCTAACATTGTTTTTGTTACATTGTACATTTGGGTGGAATGGCTGGCTCTATTTTGGTAATGAACACTATCCACCTATCCCAAAATGTAGACAGATCCCACTTTCCCTCAGTTCATTTGGAGGCATAGGTCCAAGGAAATGTGAATCTATTTAGTATAGAGTCCCATCTAAATGAAGTCATCTTGTCGCTAGCAGCTGGGCTCACACATAGTGATCAAATGCGTGATAAGTACGTGTATGTCTCTAAAAAAATTAACAGAAATGCAGTCTGTGACAAATCCTGCACCTCGCATCCTACTTGACGTCAACTACGTCGAGCTTACGAGGTACGGTTAGGTCACTGGTTACCAAGACGTGACGTTACACCCTCCCTAGGAGCACCTAAGGTCAGCTTCGTACAGTTTACACAGACACCTCCTGTCCACGCAGGTACAGAGAGGCCCAGGAAGTGAGATGGGGTGGTCCACGTACCTCCGGCGTAACTCCACACTCGCTCACAACCCTGACAAGCTGAGAGAGCCTTTTCACTGCCCCAGTGAAACAGAGCTTTCTCAGCCTGGTAGACTGCCACCAGTTCCTTGTTTAATATAAGCCTGGTCCGGGATTATATAGGGTGAGAAACCTTAAGGGCGCACTAGACATAACACTACATACACAAAGAAGATATACAGTGGTCGGATGTGCAAATACAGGTGGTATGATAATAAAGTCAGTTACCAGGTAGATGAATTGTCCTTTGGGTTATGACGAGTCATGGGTTACTGTAATGCTTGGCTGTAATCACATGGGAGATGATGTGTGATGTCTGCAGTTTATCCATGGTCCCTCCAAACACATTACTCGATGTGACCCCCTTCAGAGAAAGACGATGGCCTCTGGCCTGTGTGGGCCTTTTGACCTGTAGTCGGTCGCTCCCTTCCCTGGTCCTGGTAGCCAAAACCTATTATGGACCATAGCTCCAGACTGGAAGGTCACAGGGAGATGGTTCTGGGAACAACGGGTGGGTTCCGGTTACAGGTGGAGACCAAACATGGCGCCATTATTAGATTCCTGCTGGGAGATCTCTGTATCTCCCCTTCCTGGCATCCTATCACCAAACTACGACCAGGGACATGTCTGTCTTGGCCCCTGTGTTACAGATATGTAACAGGTAATGGAGCGGCAATTCATAATCCCTTATGAACTCCCGGTTCCATGATGTCTGAGGGATTTGAGTGATGTGGGTAATAACTGACACCCCCTGCCAGGGGTTTTCCTGTAGGATGACTTGGCCTCCCTGCTGGCTGGTTGAGGTGTGAATTGTACACATGTGGCCGCATTTGAAGCAATGTCCCCTGGGGAGTTTATTCCCTCTGCTACCTGACAGCAAATGGCTGGAATTAGATCATAATTCCACATTCCATACACAATACAAAATGCAAAGCTGTTTGCTTTGATAGAATAGATAGATAGATAGATAGATAGATCCATAGACAATAGATAGATATTAAAAGGATCTCTAGATTACTACAGCCTATTAGATCGATAGACAGATCAATAGTTGATAGATAGATAGATAGATAGATAGATAGATAGATAGATAGATAGATAGCCCAGCAGGGATGGCCATAGTACAATCAGGCGAATACAAGTGAGCGCTTCCATTATGGAGTCTGATGGGGGCACATTAAGCCGATCTGAGGTCTGATGGGGGCACATTAAGCCGATCTGAGGTCTGATGGGGGCACATTCTGATGATCTGAGGTCTGATGGGGGTACATTCTGCTGATCTGAGGTCTGATGGGGGTATATTCTGCTGATTTGAGGTCTGATGGGGGAACATTCTGCTGATCTGAAGTCTGATGGGGGCAAGGGACTGTTAGTTTAGTGATGTAAAAGCTGGGGACAGATTTCCTTTAACATAGGAGTCCCCTTTTTTACTTCTATTAATCCTATATTTTACTGCATTATGTGGTAGTTTATTTAGAGTAGGGTATGTAGAAAGTCTATTGTACTGTACTTAACAGCATAGATGATCTAGCAGTTTATATAGTCATCTTGCTAATACAGTATTATAACCACAACTAGTAGTATGTGCCTGTGAAGTTGGAAACGTGCGTTTGGGAAGCCAATAAGTGGGGGGCCCACTCAAGTATGGCCCCCCACATGTGCTGAACCTCTAGCTACGCCTCTGATCAGGCCCTTAGTGAGCTGTACCCAGAGAAGCCTGATAGATTACAGACTGTTTTTGTCATGACTTATCTGTACTATTGATTTTATGCAAATTTGTTTAAAGTTATCACTCAAACATGCTCCATGTATGAGGGAGTCGAAGTCGGGAGTCGGAGTCAGGGGAAATTGAGGAGTCAGAGTCGGAGTCGGGGCTTTGGCTTACCGACTCCACAGCCCTGATTGTAACACTGGGCATTATCCTGTTGAAAACAGCCAGTAGAAGTTCCAGAAATGTCTTCTGCTATTGTAACTGATTGATTTCAGTGCTCATTGTGTTGCATATTTAGAGATGCAATTTTGTATAGCACTGCTGTAATTCTTGGTTACCCACCCAGTTCTCTTTTTAATATTTTGCATGGTTTATACAAGAAGTATAGTTCATGTTGTACTTAGGTTGTATATTCAATGAAACGGTTGTCGTTTTCAAAATTGCGGTAAGATCTCATAGTATCAGTACAGGAGTTGAGAGACATTAGTACAGTGGATAGATGTTGCACCAGCGTAGTACATTTCATACGGCTTCTGATATTATTTACAAACGATCACTCAATTTAATTGCATCCTCCAGATTTTATTATACACTCATAAAAATAAATTATTCCCTGACTTCTATTTCAGATATGCATTTATTAGACAGCAATGGCATTTAGGGTTTAATGGGAAGCCGTGCCTAAATAAATATTTTGCCCTTTCAGAAAAATTTACCAAATTGAGCACAAAGGCGACTTAAATACTGTATCGACCAAAAAAAATGTACATTAGTTGAGGTGGAATAGCTGTATTTGAATTAATACTCCTCCTCTTTTGACTATCAGATGAGTTTTAAATTATGGAACTATTTAATTGTTGTCCAGAATGTACACTGTATACTTTTACCGGTCAGGACTTGCATAGAATATTACAAACACATACAAAAAAGTAAAAAGAAGGGCGAAAGTGGGGAAGCCCCACTTTCTACATGGCATTAAAATAAGGGTTTATCAAGTTTCAAAACCCAATTTTTCTATGCCTTATTAGGAAACTCTGAATTAATAGAGGGGCATCCCCCTTTCAGGATTCTCATCTCTTGGCCAGAGGGTAGGACATTTCTTGTTCTCGATTTACAGACGGCCCACTGATTTGAATGCTGATGATGTAATACTTAAAGGGGTATTCCCATCATAGACAACGGGGCTCTGGAGAATGGAGCGGGGAGAGCTGTGTCTGGAGGATCCCAGATTTCCTGGGGTCCGTCCACCACCAACAAGCGCTGCTCCCCACTGCTCCCATAGAAGTGAATGGGAGCGCACCGAGCATGAGCGCCACTGCTCCCATTTATTTCTATGGGGCAGACGGAAATAACTGAACCATCGGTCAGCTATTTTTGGTGGCCCCATTGAAATGAATGGAGGGCGGCAGCGCATGGGCAGTGCGCCCTCCATTCATTTCCCCGCTCCATTCTCTTTGTAGGTGCAGGTCCCAGAGGTAGGACACGCACCTATCAGACAATGGGGGCATATCCTAGCGATATGCCCCCATTGTCTATGATGGGACAACCCCTTTAATCTCCTCTGTGGTTATGCTGCAGGGAATCTGAAAACTTGCCCGGTTTTCATACGGAATACAGTTGATACCTGGTGGTCCCAGCAGTGGAAGGCGTTGTGTACAACTAATTGTCAAGGAAACCTTCTAAGAAACAGGAATAGTCCACAATGGAGTGCAGCACAGAGCAAACTGCAGCTTTGTGTGCATGCATTAGCTCTGGTCCACACAACTATCATGATCACTATATCAGATTCATTTTTACATGGATGCTAGTGAATTCTGAGAAATCCCATCAGATTAGAACAGAAAAGATACAAATATCCTGCATGATATGATTATGGATATGCGGATGTGTAGGGCTACATTTGTAAAAGAAAAATCACAGAAAACAGATAATAATGCACAACACAATAGATGCAAACATTATATATGGACTAAGTCCTCATTCTAATATGATAAAATCCGAGGCTCTCAGTCTATAGATATATATATTTTGCTCAAAACACATCTCTGCCTGCCTACCAGCATCATGGTGATCTCAGTTAGGCACGTTCCTACTCTAAACCTACCTATGCTATTGGGCATCTACATTCAGGAGAAGGCAACCTTGCTGACATGGCACATATGTATGTGCTTGCTTCTCCTCTCATTGGTTGCCTGGTGCACACAAAGGTAACTACGAGGAACACACTATATGTGCAGGGTCTGCTCTCCTAAATGTAGATGCCCAACATAGGTAGGTTTAGAGTAGGATCTGCCTGACTGAGACCAACTTGGCACTAGTACGGTAGGCGGGCAGAGATGTGTTTTGATCAAAATATATGGTATGAGAGTCTCAGATTTTATCATATCAGAGTGAGGGCTTAGTCCATCGTGCATCTATTGTATTGTGCATTATTTTCTTTGATTTATCCTCACACTACACTATTCTTGTCATCTAACACCAGAACTATTGACAGTGTGGACCGAAAACTGAGAACCATTGTATAGTCTATATAACACAATCCATGCTAAAGTGCTAGTTTAATCTGAGGGTTGTTACAGCATGAATTAAAACAGTGGAATCCTTTGTGTCACAAAGGTTTGGCATTCACTAACCATCTCTTCAGATCTCTAGATTGTTACTGCCTTTTTCATATATTGCAGGTTATAGTTATAGGTCGTTGATTCAGGGAGTTCTTTTTGCCCTATTGGAGTCGGAAAGAAGTTTTTTTTCACCTTAAAATGTAGAAAGTTGGCTTCTATCTTGTGGGGATTTGTTTGCCTTCCTATGGATCTACTATTCAGGAAAACAGGCCAAACTGGAAAGGAGTATGACTTTTTTGTGGCCTTAAAAACTATTTTATTATGTTGGTACTGTATGTCATGCTAGTAAAGCAGCTGGGAATAAAACATAGCTGCACAACTCAGAAACTAAAAGCTGTATATTTTAGAAAGTTTGTGCATGATACTGCTAACAAATGGCTGTATAAAAATGCAACAAAAAATGTATATTCAATATCTGTCAGCCGATTGTTGACTCCCGACTCTCCAAGGGTGTGGCCACACAGTAAGGTTTCTGCATGCAGTTTTGGAGGCCAAAGTCAGAAGTGGATCATAAAAGGAGAGAAAGTACAAAGGACAGACATAACTTCTCCTCTTTTTTTTTTTATTCACTGCTGGTTTTGGCTTCCAAAACTGCATCAGAAAGCCTGACTGTGTGACCATACCCTAGCAACGCCTTCATACACATGCATGTGCAGCTCGGCTGAACATGTATGTGTATTCTAAGCGGAGAGCCGAGAAAGCCGCTGCCAGAAACTTTTAATGGTGTCTTATCTCCTGGGAGAACAAAAAGGTTGGGGTGAAAATATTCAGTTCACCTGATCTTTCTCTCCTCCGACATCAACTGTCGGGAGAAAATCGGGAGCACCCAGTATACAAGTACATTACAGTGTCAGCCAAAACCTCCATACTTGGCGGGTTTGGCTGACAATACATTAATGTATGTGGTGACCTTTAACTAATGCAGTACTGATGGGGGAAGAGGGCTGAAGTTTTTTTTTTTTTTTTTTTTAAGAACAGAATTGCATTGTGAGAAAGATTGGAAAGTAAAAAGTCAAAATTAGTATGTATAAAAAATAATCTAGCATTAACGGCACCAAACACCCCTGCTGCATACCTTCCGCAGTTCAAAAGCTTTGTAAAATGTTTTAATGTAGTGGGTTGAAATCTATTTCTAAATAAACCACAGATAAGTGTTTACAAAAGTTATTGCTGAAAAATCCAAGTCCCAGCCAGCAATCAGAGCTGGAAAGGATGGAAAGGGATTTAGCAAGATTCAACTGCTGTCTTTTCCTAGCCAAGGCTTGATAAATTGCAATGTCTCCATCTGTGTGTAAATTGCCCCAGCTTTTCACTCTTCTTGCTAGCATGAGATGTGCTGCATCTAACCGAAACGGAATAAAAAGCTGGAGATTTTCCTTTCTCACAATTGTTTCCAGGAAATACATACAAAATAATGGCAACTTTGTTCTGAAATCTTGATGCAAACCAGTAAAAAGCAACACTGGGAACATACTAGTAAAATAGATTTTCTCACATGCATATAACCATAAAATATTGTCATAGTGAGCATTAGTGTTTGGGCTCATGCATATAAACATATTTTCTTTCCATGTCCGTTCCGTTTTTTTGTGTGGACTGTATGCAGAACCATTCATTTCAATGGGTCAGTAGAAAACTGAAGTTACTGTGTGTGCATTCCATTTCCATATGTCCGTTCTGCCAAAAAAAAAAAGAACATGTCCTATTATTGTCCACATTATGGACAAGGATAGGACTGTTTTATTAGGGGCCAGCTGTTCTGTTCTACAAAATACGGAATGCACACGGACGTCATCCGTATTTTTTGTGGACCACAAAATACATACGGTTGTGTGCATGACTCCTTTTGCATATGCTGAATTTCCTATAGGGGAGATAAAGACCAGTGTAGAGGCATATGCACATACTGCATATAAACAAGAAAGGTATATGCAGGGGTGTCGCCATGTGGCACTGTGCCATATTAGGCCTCGTCCACAATTCTGTGTCAGTATGACATAAGTGAATTAAAACGTTTTTATATAATCCATAAAGATGTCCCTGAAGGATCCGTGGTTTGTCCATCTGTCAGTTTTTACTCTCCGTGTGTCATCCGTAATCCACGGATGTGGTACAGATGAAAATTCATTTCATGAGCATTTTCAATCTGGCTTCTGTGAAAAATGGATGCACCATGGATGCCATCCATGTTGTCTCCTTGATTTTCATGGACCCATAGACTTCAATGGACGTGTGCAGTTCGGGGCACGGATGAAAGTAGTGCATGTGTCTGTGGATTTTTTGCAGACAACAAGGACAACATGCGTTTGTGAAAAAAGGAAGTGTGGACGAGGCCTTAGATTATGGACCCACTTGAAAGAGAGTACCTTGATGTGGTAAGTGGGCTTAGGCATTTTGATCAAAAACTATACAAAGTACTAGGGATGAGCGAACTTTTGAAAAGTTCGGTTCGCTTCGCTTCGGCGAACTTCCTTGAATTTCGGATTCGTACGAACCGAACCTAAAACGAACCTTGCTATAACGGCTGAATAATTGCTTCTACAATAATGGGAGTCTGATAGGGTATAGTTTCGTTTACTTGCAGTTGCTATTACAATGAAAAAAGTGGAAAAAATCCAAGTGACTTCAACAATGGCGACGCAAAATATACGCATATTTGAGAATTTACACTAATGCGTACGCTAATGCGAACATTCCCGCACAAATAACGAACATACAGTGTAACGTTGTCAAAGGTACGCTACTTAACTGAATATGTACGCATTAGCGTACTCATACACTGCGTCTGCGAACATTCCTACTCAAGTAACGAACATACAGTGTAGCGTTGTCAATTGTACGCTACTTAACTGAATATGTATGCATTAGTGTACGCATACACTGCGTCTGCGAACATTCCTACTCAAGTAACGAACATACAGTGTAGCGTTGTCAAAGGTACGCTACTTAACTGAATATGTACGCATTAGCGTACTCATACACTGCGTCTGCGAACATTCCTACTCAAGTAACAAACATACAGTCTAGCGTTGTCAAAGGTACGCTACTTAACTGAATATGTACGCATTAGCGTCACGAACAGGATGAGTCTGAAGTGCCTGTACCGTTAAGGCCACAGCTCAACCATCCCTAAAACAGACTTTAAACTAATAGCCTTTTATCTACAAGGCCAAAGAATTAGTCAGAAAACCTGAAGATGTCTACTGAAAAATGACACAGTTGCTGTGGTGCAGACGGCGCAAAACGCTGCGCGCCGGCACCAGAAGAGTTAACAACGCCATTTTCTCACTAGTGGCGCAGCTTCTTCATGCTGAAGCAAAGAAACCGTCCCCTCAAGAGCGGGAAAACCATGGCACGGCCCCCTGTAGCGCGGGAAAATCCAATCCAGCCCGCCAGGAACTTGCTGTGGGGAGCATTGAGAGCGAAGACTCCACCCCCTTAGCTCCTCCTTCATCTCCGGTGTATGCGAAGAAAGAGAGAGACAACAACATGGCGTCCCGTCAGCGCGGCCCTAGTTGGGGGATATGGTCTGGGGCACCGACCCATATGAGCCTACACCTAGACCAGCGGAGGTTCGCCTGGACCAAGTTATCCGCAAGGCACAGCTGGAGCCGAACCCCGAAGTGCCTCATCTACCGGTGATAGCAGCTGGAGATCCTGCAAGCGAGGCCGCACACGTGGTCCCGAAGATGGACGCAACCAGCGGTGCACTCAGGAAGCCACCATACGTCCGGGCCAAAGTCCGAGTCGAGACGGCCGGGCCTGCGGAGGAAGTCCACAACCGAGTGGCCGGAGTCCCCACCTCGCCTAAGCCCCGACATAACGACCTCCGACAGAACCCCATCGTTCCTGCTGCGGTAACTAAAAATGTTACTACCCTGTGGGACTATAAAAGGGTTGTAGAAGAGTGGGTGGTCGAGGTGCTAGAACATCCCCGACGTGGTGACCCGACTCTCGAAAGGCGCACCGGGACTGTGCTTTGGTTTAGCGTGGACCGCGGCGTGGGGTTCATCACAGACGAGGAGTCCGCTGAGGAGCTCTACGTTAATCGTCGCTCCGTGAAGAGGCCGTACCTCCCTCCAGCATGACACAACCTCCATGCGGGCGACTTTGTAGAATTCACGCCTATGAAGAGCCTACAAGGCCCCTTTGCCACCGGGGTGAAGGTCATCACCAGACCACCGAGGCCGGAGGCACCTCCAGAGGAATGGGAAGATCACTCCGCGACCACCACCCTTACTCAAAGTCCACGAGAGGATGAAGCGGGAGCCAGTCAGCCAGGAGCAAGACCTCTTCTCAGAGAGCCGGAGCAACTCATTCCCGAGCTTCCTCAACCGCCAGCGTTCCAGGTGGGTCAGATTACAGGAAATTTATTTTCAACCCCCTGGCCACCTACCACCTGATGCAGGAGGCACCAGCAGCCCAATCTGTTGCCCGGGGTAGGCCTCTGGCCGAGCCTCTACAACCCGAGGGTCGGTCGCCAGTGGGCCCGGCAGGAGCATCCGGGCCTTACAGGGTCCGTTCCAAAATGGCTGCCACAGTCACCACTGTGACCACTGGGACCCTTCCCCCGACCAGTGCCACATCTATCTTTAAGAGGACGCTGGGGAATGGCCGCTGCCTACCGTGAGGCCTATCAGAGGCAGGAGCGCCCTCTTATGTCGTTCAGCTCCAGCAGCGACGAGGAGGATGTGCCGGCTTTCCACTAAGGGGAGCCTGCACTCAAGTACTGTCAAAGAACTACAGGACTAATGGGAGCCACCCTGTGGACTGAGCCCTGACTGGTGAGAACCTGTTGGCTATGTTTTAATTTGTTCTGTTGCCCGTGTTTTAAGTCTCCACCATGATGGACATGTGTGGCAGGACTCCCCCCATCTGCAATAATCCAAGTTGCGCCATGTTTGCGCACCACATCCTTTTTCCCCCCTTTTCAGGTTGTTGGGAAATCACTTTTAAAAGGGTTTGTCAAGAAACCTTTTCTGCTATTTATAACCTATTTTATTACCCATGTGGATTACAAATTTCAATTGAATTTGGGACTTTGTTCCAGTCTCAAGCCAAAGAAGAAGAAAAGATGGACTTGAATGTAACCACAGATATCCTATATTATGCCTTTAATATATTTGCACTTAAATGTTTGCACTAATATTTTACCTTTCAGCAACGATCAAGAATATTGCCCATTGTGTGTGTTTCTTTGCAGGTGCCACAATGTGTCCTCCAATGCACTTTAATGTATGGTCATGCCAGATAGTTAGCACCTTACTTGTCTCTACCTCAGATATATATGCTGCCTCTGAGGGCATTTCACACTAACGGTTCATGGTAGCCAGGTGTCAGAGCCACAAGCAGTTTTCTCTTATTCCTTCAGGGTTATCCTCGCTGCTATAGATGTGTCTTATATGTGTCAGGAGAGAATAGTCTCTCACTGGAACTCTGGCAGGACAGGTAGATTCCTCCTCCTAGTTCACTATGTCCTGAGGCCTTGTGCACCGCCTCCAGGAAAAAAATAACTTGCAGCTACTGATAGACATCAAGGTGACAAAGCATAAAGCATTATCAGGCTTTGGTGCTTGGAAGGGATTACAGAATGAAGCCACCCTTCTGTTTGCGGGCTTATCATTACACAATGGTGGGATTACAGAGTGAAGACACCCCCATGCTTTCTTTGGTATTCGTGGCCAGAATATTCAGAGTCAGTCAGAAATGGTTGCTTAGTGCAGTTTACATAGGTTGTTCGTCTGCTGAGAGGGGATAACAGAGATCGGACACCCTACTCACAAGGCAGGAACGTACCCGCATAGTAGCGCAATGGTCTATATATGTATGTAATGTCATTTATATGTATCTGGTGGACCAGCAGGTGTCAGTAAATACTATGGCAGATTCAGATGTAGTTTTACCAGAATGGTACGGTCCTTAGTCCATTCTGACCCCCTCTGCTGGAGAGAAGTTAAGTTCTTCCAACTTCCTGCAGTGAGGAGGAAATGACAGTTTAGTCAGGGAGTTGTCCCCTGTACCCTGATTGGGGAGGACATGTGCAGGACAGCAGAGCACCTTCAGCTCTGCTGTACCCTAAAGACAGAGTAATATAGTCAGCAATAAGGCACACCAATACTCTCAAGGGAAGCCAGACTTAAGAGGTAACCTCAGCTTAGAACAGGAAGCCTGAAACCTGAATTTCCAAGCATCTGCCAAGTATAAGCAATAAGCTGCACTTGCTGGACACCAAGCTGAAGGATGAACTGAGTTATTTGCATTCAAAGTTAAGTCAATAAAACTACGTTGGACCATTCCCAAAAGTCTGCGCATCATTCCCATCTGACGACCCTCAATTACTACTACTAGTAATTTTCTGCAGCCGGAGCCACCGCCTGGGGCCTGTTCATCTCACGAGGTAGGAACACCGTGACAATCCCACCAAAGACTTAAGTGGCCTAAATACCCCTTGGCACTCCTACCCCTGGGACATAAAGGAAAATCACCTTAGAGGGCCCTGGAGGGGGAAAGGGTCGCCCCCGTAGCAACCACGGCACCCCGGGCACTGCAACTGCCGAGACTGACCTCTCTAAACCCCCCACCAAACCACCCTCGCAGCCGGCCAATAAAACACACAACACCTTAAGTTGGGTAAGGGTCGGTCACAGCTTTATTTTCTTATCTTATTCCAAAACTTCAACTTGTTGACCATAAACACCATAACCCGGAGTATTGAAGCGCTATGCCCCACAGCGTTCTGTGGGCAAGTCTGCCTTCTTCTCCGTCTGAAATCGTCAACCGACCTCTGATGTGACTTGTAATGTAAAACACTGAAACAAACCAGAAATGAATCAGAAAAAGTAAAGAAAACAATGAAATAATGGGGAAGGGAGGGTGGGAAGCTTTCAGTGAAGATGCTGGAGAAAGAGGCCGTCCCCCTATCAGGGCCATCCTTTTAACCCCTTAGCCGCTACCACCACCTCAGCCAACCAGGACGCAGGGGTGTTGGTTAAAAGAAACACCCTCTCGCTGGTAATTAGAAACAGTGTCCACAAGAGAAACACCCCCATGGGCAGAACCATTTTTTCCCCTTGCTGCAGGCTGAGTTTATTAACCCTTTAATGCACCACCGCTCGTCAGTCATAGACGCCTTCACTTAGGCACCTCGGCGTCCGCTAAAATCAAAAGTGTAATTGGTGGAACTTCTGTCTTCAAAATAGAATCTAAATTTATGCTTTATCTTTTGTAGCTCAGCACAGGACAGTCAACGTTAAAAAAAATCCTCTAACATTACAGCTAGTCTAGTAGGATACGGTGAAATAGACAGACAACCTCACCCACATAATCCATGAGGTGAAGAAAGGACATTTAAAAAGGCACAGATTCAAGAAGGCTTTATGCCAGTTCCATTATCCAAAAATACGTGTCCAATTTTCATGAAATGGACACCTCACTGGCACTCGCTTTACAAATTGACGCAACTACTCTGGTGTAAAACCTGTTGAATCTGGGCCTATGGCTGTTGTCAAGACATATATATATATCTTTGATACACCAGTTTGATGTCCTAACCGAGTGCAGTGCCCAACCCAATGGATGTATGCTTTTGTTTTTTTTAAGTGCTGTCACCAGCTGGCTTAAAGGATAAGTCCGGGCAATTTATAAGGCCCCATTCACACGACCGTAAGTGAACGGGGCCGTATCTATCCGCAAAATTGCGGATAGATACAGCCCCATTCACTTCTATGGGGCCGGGAGCGGCGGCAGGGAGCTAGCTCCATGCCGCGGCTCCTATGAAGAAAGTGCTATAGTTGTCCGTGCGCATGGACAACTATAGGCATTTTTAATGGGGCTGCCCGGCGTGTGTTCCGGGCGGCCCCATTGAAAATGCCTATAGTTGTCCGTGCGCACAGACAACTATAACACTTTCTTCATAGGAGCCGCGGCATGGAGCTAGCTCCCTGCCGCCGCTCCCGGCCCCATAGAAGTGAATGGGGCTGTATCTATCCTCAATTTTGCGGATAGATACGGCCCCATTCACTTACGGTCGTGTGAATGGGGCCTAAGTTTCTGGGTCAAGTAAGGGCACAGAAAGTAATTAATTGCCTGGACTTATGTTTTAAAGTGGGTAGGGGAAAAACCCCTGATGGGGTATGGGAGTGACCTTCCCGCCCTCTCTTTGGTCACTCCCAAAAAACCTCACCCTATGGGTACCTTCACATGTGGCTGCGGGTCTGCTATGTAAAATCCACAGGGCATTTTTATACCGTTCACCAAACGGCGTTCAGTACTATGGTGCCGTCCGGACATACGCAGTTCTGCGCTGAACTGGGTATTTGCGTCCAGCCCCATAGTACTGAAGGTGGCATAAAATCAGCCAACGATGCGCTGTGGATTTTAGGCAGCAGAGAACCCCAAAAAAGCATCCCATTGTAAAGGCACCCGTAAATAAGGCAAGTTAACCTGCCTTTCAGCAACTGTTTGTTGCTGTAACTAACTGTGGAGGTTTTTTATATCACAGCTGAAGGACAGCAGCCTCCGTGATATATACCCCATAGAGAGCCTTATTCCACGCGTGACTGCATGAGAGGCGTGAAATCATTCGCACAGAGAAGAACCCCATCGGGATTTGCGGTGCGAGATTTTACTACTCTCATGATATCAACAAAATACCTCAAGAACAGTTAGTACCCGCTCACAAAACGGTGAGTAGTGTTCCTTGGCACGGGTGCCAGGGATAGAACCCCACGGCTATAGTTCACAAAAGGTGAAATCCCCACTTTGTGAAGCATAGTCGTGGGGATTATTTTAGGGATGGTACTGTTCTTGGGGTATGGGTTGGACGGTGCACCGGTGTGAGGCATTAAGCTGGTGTGGAGATGTTAAATGGCCAACACACCATGGGCATTAAATTTGGAGATGGGGTTCTGTTTATTTAAATGTATCCAAATGAAGTAGGGAATTTTTAAGGTGATTTTTTTTTAAATTTGGGGTCTAAGGGGGGAACATTACTTAATAAGTTAAATTACGGATTTTTACGTTGGGCACATATTTGGGATCTTAAGGTCATTTTCTTGGACACACGGATTGCCATGCAAGACGGGTGACTGATGACTTAGTCATTCACATCAGGCAGGGGGGTGGTATAATCCGATGTAATCCAGGCACGATTCATCTTTATAAAAGTCAGCATCTCAACACTGTGGCAAGAGAGCCTCGTTCTTTGCGGTGTTACGATGTTACCCGCCACACTGAACACCCTCTCTGACGCGACACTACTGGCTGGGCAGGACAGCAGAGCCAAAGAAAACTCTGCCAGTTGAGGCCAAATGTCCAGTTTCTCTGCCCAGTACTGCACGGGGTCGGTGACACTTTGGGGCAGGGTACAATCCAGGTAGGCAGTGACCTGGTGGGTGAGCTCATGCTGGTCCACACCATGAGTCCGGTGTTGTGTCCCCTCTTCAGCAGCTGGCTGCATGAAATCGCTCATCAGCGATTGGAGGCTGTAGCGACTTCTCACGCCTCCACTAGTGGTGGTGGTAGTGGAGCGCGCTGGTTCCCCCCGAGCGGATGTTGTCTGGGAACCTGGCTGGTCTCGCTGGTAAGTAGAGACCAGCTGTCTGGTGAGTAGGTCCCGGTAGTACCCCAGTTTTGCCTCCCTCTCTGATGGCGGAAAAAATTCAGCCATTTTGGGGCGGAAGCGAGGGTCCACCAGGGTGGCCAGCCAGTATTGGTCCCTCTGGCGGATGTCCACAATCTGGCTGTCACTCCTCAGACACTCCCGCAGGCACCTTCCCATCTGCACCAAGGACAATGAGCGCCTCTCCTCTACACTGTCCTCGGTATAGTTCCAGGGTCTGCTGGAGTCTTCCTCCGCTTCCTCTACCACCTCATCCTCCATCTCCTCCTGTGATTGAGAGGCAGAGAAGCCAGGTGGCGCTGTGTGGAATGGCTGGGCATGGACATCTTCCTCCTCCTCACCCTCCATCTGCACTTCATCCATCTCTGGGCTCAAGGCAATGTTCAGCCTTGGAGTGGTGGCCTGGGAATCCTCGCTGATGATGGTTTTCAGCGCACTTTCCAGAACATGGACGAGTGGGATGATGTCGTTGATCCCATAGTCCTGCCTGCTCACAAACAAAGTCGCGTCCTCAAAAGGGATCAACAATTGGCAGACTTCACGCATCATCTGCCAGTGTGTGACTTGGAAGTCGCAGTGTGGCGTGAAGCTGCCTGATTGCCCCGTGAGGTAGTCTGTAATGGCTGACCTTTGCTCGTACAGGCGGTCCAGCATATGGAGGGCAGAATTCCAGCGTGTTGGCACGTCGCAGATTAGCCGATGTTGGGGCAGACTGCGCTGTCTCTGGATCCTGAGCAGGGTGTTCCTTGCAGTGTAGGAGTGGCTGAAGTGTTTGCACACTCTGCGTGACATCCTCATAAGGTCTTGTAGTGCAGGAAATGATCTAAGAAACCTGTGCACTATGAGGTTTATCACATGTGTCATACAAGGTGTATGACTCAGCCCTCCCTGCTGCACTGCAGAGACAATGTTTCTCTCACTAACCCTTTCTATCCCTTTCTATCCCTCACTAACCCTTTCTATCTATCTATCTATCTATCTATCTATCTATCTATCTATCTAGCTAGCTAGCTAGCTATCTCTTTTCCCTCTCTATCTATGGAGCTACTTTCTCTCGGATGTCTGAAGACGCACTGACAAAATGTCGGCGCGCTCAGGCA